>BMAW01112633.1:0-48614 GCA_019974015.1 Nephila pilipes
GCGGTTATAAATACTGCCTTACAATGATAGATAGATTTACTAGGTGGCCCGAAGCATCTCCTATGCCAGATATGGAAGCAGAGACGGTAGCTAGAGCGTTTGTAAACACCTGGGTTTCTCGATTCGGCACGCCTCAGAGGTTGACTTGTGATAAGGGCGGGCAATTCGAATCTGGTCTTTTTGAGTGCTTGTCAAAACTTCTGGGCATTCATTTAACACGTACTGCTTCTTATACCCCACAGTGTAATGGAATGATTGAGCGCCTCCATCGACTATTAAAACAAGCTTTAACTTGCCATAAAGGAGATTGGCTGGATGCGCTTCCTCTTGTCCTGTTTTGTCTCCGGACGGTCTTGAGGGAAGACCTGAACGCCTCAACTGCAGAGTTGGTCTATGGATCAAGTCTTCGTCTTCCTGGACAACTGTATGAGGAGAGAAACATCAATAGATGTCCAGACTACGTAGAAAAGTTACAACGGCTCATCAGATCTATTAGTCCTGCCCTTCCTGTACGTCACGGCCTCAAAGAATTTACATTCCTAAGGATTTGAAAACATGTAGTCATGTCTTCGTCTGCCGGCCAAAGGATTTTCTCGTCCTTATTAAAGGACAAGAGCGTCTCATTGCCATGGATCGTTTGAAACCTGCATTCATTTTGGAAACATCGGATGAGCCAGTGGAGCAGGAACAACCAGCATATCATACAAGATCCGGCAGGAGAGTAAAGTTTCGTCTCCCTTCGTGAGACTGGAGGTGGGAGTCATGTGGCGGCTGCCTACTTCAACTTTTGACGTCGTTTTTGACTGCGGAGCTGCCAGCTGATTTGTAGAAAAGGAAGGAGCGATCTTTTCTCGACACACTTGCTTGGCAGATTCCAGACCTGTAAAGGTCGCGTTTTTAGAGTTGTTATTATTAAGTTTGAAATAAATTGTTTTTTTAGTCTTTCGTAGTTATTTATCTAGCCTACACCATCTGATAGGACATTATGGGGAACGGAAGGTTTTAGCAACTCCCCTTCTCCATATGTCTCATGCCTATTGTTGACATTTATTGATCAAGTTGTCATTTAAGAACAAAAAAAAAGCTACATATACTTCTTGCAAACCATTGCATTAAAACAGAACTTTAGAAATATAATTTGATTTTATTAATATTTGATATCATAAATGTATTCCAGATTGTCTCCTGCCTGACAATTGCAGTTATTATTAATATTGTTTTTATCAAGTTGACATGTAGTCACAAAAAAAAGCATTTATGTCTTATAAAAATAAATTTATACAGAATTTTAGAAATGTCATTTAATTGTCCCAGAATTTAACTGATTGGAATTAATCAGCATTTCCATGAAATACTATCCCTCAAACAAATGTGTTATTGATATCAAAGAGAGTTATATAACACTGGGTGAAAATTACAAGTTGAACGGATATTACAATTTTTATTTTTGCCTAAATGGATTTCGTTATTGCAATTTGTTAAGGAGATATTAATAATTAATAATGAAAATTTAAATGACCAACCACTTCCTTTAGGACACATGAAAAATTCCAATAAATAAAATTAGAAAATTTATGTTACATGTTCTTGTTCAAATTTAATCAGCTAATGTTAAAATTAATATCAGCAAAGTTTTTAAATTACAAAATCAATTCAGCAACCTTGAGGGGGGAATGTAATAAACAAAATACATGACTTTGAAATTATAGTACCAAATGTGTTTAATACAACCCATACATTTTTCATTTGTTCAAGAATAAATGATAAATGTTACTTGTCTCATAAAATTTACAATTTCTATAGTTTTGAAGTATAATTATTTTTCATTTTTCTTGGCAATATGTACCTTTTTAGAAATCCAGTTGCTTGAGACAACTCATTTTGAGTAATGTGTAATATGAATGAAAGATTAGAGAAAGCGCGAAATTGGCTGCCAATAAAGTAAATAACGATTTTCTGAAATCACTTTGGCTTAACCAACTACCGAAACACTCGCAAACAATATTAGCAGCTAATTCGGATCCCCTCGATAATCTAGCCACTTTGGCAGATAAAATCCACGAAACTTTTGAATTCCAAAGCATACTAAGCATTTCTTGCAAGCAGCTGCAAAAATTAATGACATGGCTCTTGAAATACAAGAACTTAAAACCAGCCGAAGCAGATCGCCAAATCGCAAATTTTCTCGTGCCAAACTTCATAGGTCTAAGAGCAGAAGTAACATTTGTTGGTATCATGGGAAGTTTGGCAAGAAAGCTACTAAATACACACACACACCAAGCCTTGCAATTTCGTGAATTCATTCGTTGCGCAAAACTAATTGACATGTCGCTGGTGGCGACGGTCGCCAACAATCAAGTCGCCTATTTATTTTTGACCGCACAAGTTGAGGCATTTTCTGATTTACACCGGAGCAGAAATTTGTGTGTTACCTCTTTCTTCTAGAGATAAACATATCAAGCCCGATCAGAACTTCTATCTATATGCTGCTAATTCGTCTAAAATAAATACCTATGATTCAGAACATTTATATCTAGACTTAGGCTTACGTCGCAGATTTCTTTGAACTTTTATCGTAGCTGATGCGGCTAAACCTATTATCGGTGCTGATTTTTTAAAACAATTTGGATTGCTAGTCTATATCAAACGAAAACGTCTTGTTGATCCAAGACTTCACTGAATTCAATAGGTAGAATCGCCAATTGCCCCTCACCAAGACTTACAACAGTATCAAATTATATCAACAATCTACAAATTAAAGACTGCTTAAGGAGTTCAGGTGTTGAACAATCCAAACAACTCAGGTGAAAACAGTCCTTCACCCTGTAGCTCATCATATTGTTACCAAAGGTCCACCTGTGGCTGCCAAAACACGTCGACTCGCACCAAACAAATTCAAATTAGCTCGTAAAGAGTTTGATTGTATGCTACAACAAGGGATATGTCGACACTCAAAAAGCTGTTGGGCGAGTCCCCTTCATCTTGTCCCTAAAAAGACAGGCAGATGGGGACCATGGAGTGACTACAGAGGTCTAAATGCAATTACTCAACCTGATCGCTACCCCATCGCAAATGTACAAGATTTTTCGTATTATTTGCAGGGATTCAAGATATTTTCTACGACTGACCTCATCAGAGTCTCCAACCAAATTCCAATGGCACCAGACGATATTGAGAAAACAGCCATTACTACACCTTTTGGGTTAATCGAATTTTTAAGGATGCCATATGGATTAAGAAATGCAGTGCAAACGTTTAAGCGTTTTTTACTCTCTACTTTACAAGGACTAGATATTTGCTTCATCTACATTGATGACTTGTTGATAGCCTTCACAACGAAGATGAACATGTCTCTCATTTACGTCAAGTTTTCGAAAGACTGAAAGAAGCTGGTTTAATTATCAATTCAGAAAAATGCAGGTTTGCTCTACCTGAGGTTATTTACCTCGGACATAAAATTAACTCTTCTGGAATCGAATCAACTGCAGAGTGAGTTAAAATTATTAAAGAATTTCCTCAACCAACAACAGTGTGAGGGTTGAGAAAATTTCTGGGAATAATCAACTTTTATACCAAACGCAGCTAAACATCAAGCAGTTTTGAACGACTATCTGAAAGGATCAAAAAGAAATAACAAAAATAAAATCCAATGGTCTGAGGAATCAATAAGAGGTTTCGAGTTAGCTAAGCAACAAATTTATTCTGCAGATATCCTCTGTCATCCCTGTGCACACTTGCCGCTAGCTGTTATGGTTGATGCATCTGATACTGCTGTAGGCGGTGTAATTCAGCAAAAAGTTAACGATGTGTGGAAGCCTCTGAGTTTTTTTTTTCTCCAGACGCCTCACACCAACACAAACTCGATACAGTACTTATGATAGAGAACTACTTGCTGCATATTCTACCATAAAACATTTTCGGTATCTTTTCACCTTGCTCACAGACCATCATCCCTTGATATATGCTTCACATCAAAATCTTAACAAAGCATCACCTCGTCATCTCGATTTCATTCTCCAGTTTACTTCGGATATTCAGCATATTTCGGGGAAAGACAACCTTATAGCTGACACAATGTCCAGACTCGAAGAAATTCAAGTTCCTGAAACCTTGGATTATGATAAAATTGCCCAAGAGCAAACTAATGACGATGAGCTGATAAAGCTAATTTCTTCAAATACAAAACTACGTTTCGAGAATTTTAATGTAATTGGATTGAAAGAACTGATCTTGTGTGACATTCGATCGGATATCCCAGACCCTACGTTCCATTATCTTATCGTAAAAGGGTTTTCGATTCTATTCATAATCCTTCTCACCCTGGCATTCGTGCCATGGCGGCAGAAGTTGAAAAGAAATTTATTTGGCCATCAGTCAAAAAGGACTGTAGAAAAGGGGCTAAGACTTGCTAGCAATGTCAAAAGTCTAAGGAACACAGAAACATTCACGCACCCATGGGGCAATATCTTCCCGTCTTCAAGAGATTCGACGAAGTTCTCATCTTGACATCATTAGTCCTCTTCCATCATAGGAAGAAAAACGCTTCTGCGTTACCCTAATTGATAGGTTTACGCGATGGCCTAAAGCAATTCCAGTTCCTGATATTCAGGCCGGTACGGTAGCCTCAGCTGTGTATAATGGCTGGGTTTCCAGTTTTGAAGCGCCTTCTGTTGTCATCACCCATCAAGGATCACAATTTGAGTCAAATATTTTCACGGAACTTTCACATCTCTTGGGAATCGAACGGAAAAGCACCACGGCCTACATTCCTGCTTGTAATGGGTTTGTTGAAAGATGGCACCACACATTGAAGATAGAGATCACTTGTCATGCCAACATGCCCAATACACAATGGACCCGAGTGTTACCTACGGTTCTTTTAGGATTACGTTCCATTTATCGCGAAGAATTCAAAAGTATTCCTGAAGAATATGTTTATGGAGCAAACATCCGACTTCCTGGAGACTTTCTTGATACATCTCCAAATTCTACTTGCTCATCAGAATTTGTAAAAGAATTGAAATAACGTTTTGCAGACCTCAAGCCCGTTTCAGCCTCAAGGCATTCAAAAACGCCAATCTTTCATTTTGAAAGAAATGATTTTCTGCCAAAGAGCTTTCGTTCGAACAGATTCTGTGTGTGCACCATTTCAACCTCCATATGAAGATCCATACGAAATTAAAGACAGAACTGGTCATTACTTCACACTGTTAGTAAAAGAAAAGAAAAGTACATTTCTATCAACAGATTGAAGCCATACTTTTGCGAGAATCAAGACAATGCAGCGATTGTTTACTTTTGGTTGCGTTCGCAAAGCTGAGAAAACTCGGTTTTTGCTAAGACATTTTGTTCATTTTAGTTAATAAATTTTATTCCAATTTTGTCTTAAATTTTAGCATTAATTGAACACCTCTTACCCCAAAGACGTATAGCTGATCGGAACTTATGGATTTTTATCCGGTTTTGAAAAAAAGAACTATTTGTCCGTGTTTTCAAGATATGGAGAATTTCATGCAGGAAAGAAAACACGCGAGTTGTAAAAAAAATAATAATCCAATGAAAATTTCAATCACATCGAAGACACCTGAATTCATAAAGCACACTTTTGTATCAGAAAACGCCAATGTTTTAAATTACGGAAGCTTTATTAAATCATTTTTCTGTAGATAATAAACAGTAGATCACTTTTTGGAATATTTATGAGACCGCAGTTCATGAAAATGAATAATTATATAAATTTACCAAGTTCAGTTACTTAAAAACATATTTGAAAGGATCCGCACTTAACCCAATAGAAGATTTGGCAATAACACCAGAAAATTATGATGCTACCATAGATATTCAGTTATTTCATTTTGGGAAAAAAGAATATCTTAAGAAATACGCACATGAAGTGTTTATCACAAATCCCACCCTTGAAAAATGCTAGAGATCCAATATAATTTAGAAATTCTTTCGATCTAGTCCAAATCGAAATAAGAATACTAGAATCGATTGGAATTAAATTCGACACTTATGGAAACCACTTAGCTTTTGAAAATTGTTACCTCAAAATTTAATTTTTGAGTTTAATTTATGGGAAAATCTGATTCTGATTTAAAATCGATGACTGAATTTTTATCCCAACAATTGAACACCACAGAAAGGTCACATATACACTTTTCTATCCTAGACGACGTAGACAGGCGCTATTATTATGAGTCACACAAACCAGAACTTCCGACAGAGCAAAAATGTTATTACTGCAACAGATTTATTATCCATTTAAATCTAAAAGCTTTCCGTACATATTTTGTAATGAATCATGCAATAAATCGTAGATCAGATTTGTTCATTCATTGCCTTCATAAAAAAATATTTTAATGAAAACCGGTTATTGCTTTCGTTATGTCAGATACTATAATCATTTATGGAAAAAGTATAGAACCCAAATGTTTTCTAAATTTTGTTCGAAAAATCATTCTGACATTTTATGTTGTGCAAACGAAAATAAAACTCCTGAAAATAAATCTTCAAACAGTAAGGTGCTTAATGATTAAGTTGGTAATAGCGTACTTGTTAATATTTCATTTTCGAAACAAGTGTTTTTGCAAACTTTGGTTGCATAAATCAATGTTTACAGTTTTGATTATTCCGTTAAAATATTATTCGATTGTGGATCTGTAAAATATTATTTAATTGTAAAATATTAATAAAATATTGTCTGTTATTATTTTGTTTCGTCGGAAAATGAAAAGTGTAAAATAGAGCAACGAATTGTTGCGCAAATTTCACACGAAACTTAGAAAAATCACTACTGATAATTTAATGAAAGGAGTGTATGGCAATGAATGTTTTTCACATGCACGTGGTTTTGATAGGTTTAAACGTTTTCGAAATGGCCGAGAAGATGATTCAAGCGCTGGTCGCCTAACCATGTCAAAAATGGATAATATTGAAAAAATTGGTAAACTGGTTCGATCAGACCGTCGGCTAAGTATTCGTGCGATAGCTGAGACAAGAAGGAATAGGCAAAGAATCCGTACGGTAAATTTTACGCAACAATTTTAACAAGCAAAAAGTGTGTGCCCAAATGGTGCCTAAAATTCTAATGTTTGAACAACAAGCTCGAAAAAATATTTGTACTGGCACTTTGAATGCCATTGAAAATGACCCTTACTTATTGGAAAGGATAATAACGTGTGACGAATTGTGGTTTTTTACTTATGAATTTGAAATGAAGTGCCAGTCCATGCATTGGAAGAGCCCATCATCACCGAGAGTCAAAAAAGCTCGAATGAGCAAATCAAAATTCAAAACAATGGCGATTGGTTTCTTTTTATCGATATTTTCATTTGATTGTGTACCTTGACTGGGTACCTGAAGGTCAAACTATTAATCAATATTACTCCTTTCACGTTCTTGCTGAACTCCGCGAAAGAATAAGGACAAAACTGCCTGAAATGAGGAACGATAAGTCATTCCGCATTTGTCAAGCGGTTTCTAGCCAAGTGTCCCAGTGTAAGACCAAGAAGCAGAAAAAGTAATTTTGAATCTAATAAACTAGAAAATTTTAATGTAGCAAAGCAGATGAAATTGCACATTATCAGAGGCGATGATGGATTGTAAAGTATTGAAACCAGAGTTGCCTCGAGAAAATGTTTAGAAACATTCAGATTTCCTATATTACTGCCACTTTAACATCGCTTAGTGAAAAAATTAATTATGGAAGAGCACAAAGAACTTCAGCGTGCTGGATCACAGATATTGATGTTAACCCTTTCACTACCGGAGGGAGAAAAAAGAAATGTTTCCCTGGGCCTGCGGCTTCTTACCGCGGAGTGTCCCGCTGTGCCCAGATATTAACCCTAATTCGCGAAAAAAATTCCTCTAAAATCAACTAATTGTTAGAATATTTTGGTTTTTACATTGTTATGGTTATTGTTTGGTTTTTATATTGTTAGAATATTTTGGTTTATTTGGTTTTTACATATGTTATTTAAAATGCATTAAACTTAATATATACGAAACAAAAAAAATTCGAAAATTGTATGTTTTATACAAATAATTATTGTATAAAAATCATCTTTTACGAAAATACAAAATATACTTGCATTTGTTACATAAATTTCATGGTGTAATGATGTACCATTACATGAAATATTAAGATATAAAAAAATGAATCTTATTTCGCAGTGTGGTACTTTTATAAAAAAAAAAAAACTCTTCAGTGCTTAGTCCAACGTCACTTGTCTTACACACATATTTTATCAACTATTGACGCTTCACGCAAGATTTTGAACAAAGAGCACATATTTTTCTTTCTTTTTTTCCCCCTTTAATGGCTATGTACAGAGTTGGATTGTTTTCGCTAACATCACTGTCAGATTCATTCATCAATTCGTAAATCTCAGTATCAGATAAATACTTTCTTTTCGTCATGACTGTAGCTACAAATAAAAACCGACCAAATGAAACGAACAGCTAAGAGCATTTACTACCAAAAGTCTTAACCCTCATAAACATCCATAAATTTCATTCGAACTTCTAAGAAGCAAGCAAGAAAAAAAAGCAAACTAAAAGCATGAGCACCCTTTAAATCGTGTCATTATATTTAAAGAGACGCGGAGCAACACGTGCATTCAACAATTTCCCCCCCCCCCCTCCTGATAGCCAGAAGTGAAATCCAAGGCCCATATCAAAAAGGTCAACACTCCAAATAAGCTATATATAGATTTCGTGGTCTAATAACGCCATACAGTAACATTACAAAAATCAAATAAAACGTTCTCCTCAAGCGAATTTCTATTGATACGCTGAGCACAGGAGAGCAAACGCGAGCGTATCGCATTTGATACGCTGGGAGTGAACGGGTTAAATCTCGGGGAGCATTCTGGATTATTAAGAGCAGAAAAACAATTCGTCAGCTAATTAGAACCTGCATAACATGCAAGAGATTTTTTTTTCTTTAGAAACTGTCAGTATTTCTTTTCCTCAAATTCGTATGAGAGATGCAGCAATTTTCGAAATCAGTGGAGTTAACTTACGTGGTCCACTGTTCTTGAAAGAAGGCAAGAAATGTTGGAAAGTTCCCTTTACATGAGAAATCTATCTAGTCATTCACCAGGAACTAGTGACTTCTTTGTCTACTGACAGATTTATTTTGCCTGTCCGCCGATTCATCACAAGATGAGGCCATCTAACTACAATTTATTCCGAAAGAATTTTATTGCTACGTACAACGCTCCCAAAGCCATTGATTGGAGCAAAATTAAAGATTTCGCAATTAAGTTAAAACTTCAGCGGAAATTTAGCCCTCCATCTGCCCATCGTGGGAGGATTTTGGGAAAATTTAGTAGGAATTTTGAAGAACGTCCTCTGAAAAGTACTCTAAAAAGCATGCTTAATTGAAGAAGAATTAATCGTCTCCGAACAGCATTGAAAAATTACAACTGCTTCAAAACAGGTTACTTAGAATTCTAATTAACGATCGCCGAATTCTACATGATACATGGCGTATCAATAAATCCGAGTTCCTTCAGAAACCTAGCAAACAAATTTAACTCCTTCATAGGATATTACGAAAATCCATCCATCCACTTTGAAATAATTTTTTAATCACACTCCTGGATCCCATCATTATAGGGAGTCAAGAAAGAGTTTCATCTCTAAAAAATGCTCTACCCATTTGAAGAGCACTTACTTTAATCCGTTACCATGACCACCTGTTTCAACATATTGATTTCTCCTTCCAAATGATGTCACACCAGTTTCTGCCTCCAAATCATGATGCGCGGAGAGACCGGTTTTTTCGGGGCTCTGCGCAGCGCGCCATGACATCATACAACAACAACATGAATAATTATTGGGGTGCATAACCCTCACTGGCTTTAATTCCCAGTTATAATATTAAATTAAAGTTGAGACTGAACATTGGTTTTCAGCTTGCCCAGAAGTTTAAAAAATTTAATATTGAAAATGCGAGTTGCCATGGTAAAAGGAAAAAAACTAGCAATACTCGACTATTAATAAATTAAAAAATTAATATTTTCTATGATTTAGTTGCAGAGAGTAATTATTATATTTATTAAATAATATCTGTGAAGTTATTTTGAAAAAATTATGGAATTTAAAAATTTTACGAAAAAGTCGTAAAATTTGTTGGCTAATTTAAATTTAGTTCATAATGATATCTATTTTAATATTAAAATGAATTTATTGAAGAGGTTACTTAATGCTATTGAGTGATAAACCAGTGAAACTTATCACTCAATAGCATTAATTACTTAATGCTATTGAGTGATAAGTTTCACTGGTTGCGTTGGTAGAAGTATCCTGACTTATTCCTCTAGTCTGGTTTGAAAATAGCTTGTTGGCGTATCTCGCGTAGCGAGAAGGAGTGTTTCGATTGCTTCCTAGATGAACTCCTATTGGCTGCTGCTGATGGTTGTCATTTTGATGTGTTTATTTGCAGGAATCGATGTAGAAATTTATTGAAGATGAGAAATTGAGAATTAGTCAAGTAGTATTTCACGTGGTCTGTGCAGGAGTTGGTTATTTCTGATGGGAGTATACTTTTCTATTGCTTGAATGAATCTATTGGTGGAGATTTCAGTTTTAGTGAAGAAATTTCTTGCGAGCTTTTTGATGAAGTTCTTGAGGGTTGGATATTTTAATGAATTTCTGATGTCTGCATTACGCATATACCAGTGGGCTTTTACGATAGTTCGGAGTATATTAGACTGAGATTTTTCCAGGGCATCTAAAGTTGTATCTGCACAGTGGGACCAAACAGGGCAGGAGTAATTCAGGATAGGTCTAAGTATCAGTGCATAGATAAGCATTTTGTTGGTTCTACTTAATGTAGAATTACGCGCGATAAGGTGGGAAATTTTACTTACTGCAGCTTTATATTACTGTTTAATAAGTGTGATGTGATGTTTAAAAGTGAGTTTCTTATTTAGTGTTACTCCTAGGTAATTTGTAGACCCGGACCAGGGGATTTTATTGTTATTTAAATAAATAACAGGTTCAATATTTCTATTATTTTTGTTAAAGAAGACGGCCTCTGTCTTGGAAACTTTCAGGGCTATTTTCCAAGTAAAGTATCAGTGACGTCATACCATCCAGATCCTTCTCTTTCCCTACTATCTCACCCCCCCAAAGAAAAAAAAAAAAAAAAGAAAGAAAGAAAGAAATTTTTGTGAAACACTGGAATACTGAAATAATTATTAAGCATTTTATAATTTTTCAAACTTTTGAAGGTTTTACTCAGACATGCTGTAAGTTAAGAATTTTAAAAGATTATTTTCGGCAATAAATGCTCGAAATTTTTATTTAATGTATAACCAATTTTAGAGAGTACTTCATTAAAAAGAAATAATCAGTCTCAATGGCAAGATATATAAATGAATGAAAATGATTATAAAACCATTACACACAAAACACAGAAATTCAACTTACTCAGAACAAAAACTTTCTAAAGATCAAAATAATTGGTTCTAGAAAATTGAATGAAGTATTTAGAGCTATCATATATCATAAGAGAATTTAAAATTATGTATTACAAATTTATTTCAAAGAAGTCATCATTTCAAAAAAATACCAGCAAAAAAAAAAAAATCATTTAGCTACTTGTCGAAAAAAAATATAAAACGTATAAGGAAAAGAATTTCCTTTTCTCTGAATTTAAATACCATAAATATATTCCAGATTGTCTCAGATTTATTACAGACTTTGTTGAATCAAGATGGTTTTAAATTAGATAAAAACTGAAAAACCAATATTCAGCGGTCACGGTTTCGGATTCGTGGCCGATGGTTTTCGTTCAGTTACGGGTTCGATCCTTGGCCCCTAAAGACCCGCCGTGTAGCCCCCGAAATCCTCCCGTTGGCGTGATGTGGAAGTTAGGAGAAGGGGTGCCAGCTCAGGTGTCAGCCTCGTCACTTGACCTAGTTTTTTCCAGGTCCGTCGCCAATAGCCTTCGCGTTGCTTCTAGTGCGACGTTAATAAAAACCAAACTTAAAAGCGATTTATGTGAATAAAGTATTGATTAATAATAGAAAGAAATTTTTATTAATTTAAATTCCATGTAATAGTCGTGCATATTGCTTTTAATATATTTAATTTAAAAATTTATTCGTTAAAAATTGATTCTAAAACACAACGGATAGTGAAATCAACGACCATCGCAAGTGAGACAGGTAAGCGAAATTCTTATGGAAATTGAATTATACCTGGATGGAAAAATAAAAGTGTCTGCATATCTTTTAAAATTGGAAAAGAAATGTACTACGTTTCGTTCTTTGTTTACAAATTTGATTAATAAAATTAAAGGAACAATCAATAGCGAAAGCGAAATTGTTGACCAGTTCGATGTATTTTTGGAACAATTAAGCGAAAAGGAAAGTAATTTGAATTCTTTAAATAAAAAAATTGTTGATACGATTTCTGAAGATATGGAAGCTTCAGAAGAAATTAAAGAAAAAAAGTGTCTGGAAAACAAAACTTTCCTCCAAAATTAAGAAAATGATCTCGAATTCTATCTAAGTTGATACAGTTTCGAGAAATATCGAATTAATTGATCGTTATAATTCTGACTACGAAAATATAAATTTACCAAAATTACATATCAATCAATATTCCGGAAATCATTCAGGATGGATAGATTTGTGTAATTTATTTGAAAGCTCTATTCATGCGAAACTAAGGAAGGTTGATAAATTCAATTACTTAAAATCATATTTGTGTGGGAATGCACTTGCATGTATTAACGGATTTGCCATTTTCGATGAGAATTGTGATAGAGCTCTTGATTTATTGAAGGATATATTCGGAAATAAATATATATTAATTAATGTTCATTTGAGTGATTTATTGAAATTAACACCAGTTAAAAATCCTAATGACATGAGTTCACGAAATTTGCATGATAATGCAGAAACACAGATACGAAGTCCCGAAAGTTTGGGAATAAAAGGGGAATCTTATTCACATTTATTGACACTCATTTAATTGAAATTAATTCCTTCGGAATTTGTTTTAGAATTTAATCGCATTCAAAGTGACAAGGAATTTGATTTCAATGCTCTTTTACAGTTCCTAAATTCCGAAATTCAAAGCCGAGAAAGATACTTTCGAATTAATAGTCGTTAAGTATGGAGTCATCAATTCCTTCCCCCACAAGAAAGATTAAAAAATAAAAACTACCATTTCGTTAGACATGGGAGTAAACTGATCCTTTCCAATCCAAAGGGTCCAAGGGGCAGTAAACTGATCCATGTCAGATCCTTTCAAATTGATAGTTGTAAAGTATTGAGTCATCAATTCCTTCCCCCGCAAGAAAGATTAAAAAATAAAGAGTACCATTTCGTTAGATATGGCAATAAACTATCGCCGAAAAAAGAAAACTCATTTTCAATGTCTGTACAGTGAGTGATCCGTGGCGCCAGGAAATGGATAACGTTTGTTTTACAGGAAATGTTCATAAAAATCATGAATCAGAATCTTGTAATACGTATAACACTAAGGTGAAAAAAGAAATATTAAACAAGGGGGTGCTGTTATTTATGTTTGAAACCTCATCACCGGGTGGCTGAATGTTTTAAAAAGGATTTAAGTTCGGTTTTGGGAAGATCCCACTATGTTTCAATATGTTTTCGAAATCGGAATAACGAGAAAATGGAGAAACCGATAGCGCTGTCGTATCGGCAGTGTTTAAAACACAAACAGTGTGCTGTTGCAAACATGCACTGCTTTAATTGATGACAAAAATGAAACAGGAATTATTAGATTGTTCTTAGATACGGGTGCTCAACGAACTAACGTTTTAAAGACTGTTTCTGATAAATTTATAATTTTCCTATTGTTAGAAAAGAAAGCTTTTCCGTTTGCATATTTGGTGCCAAGGAATCTGAATGAAAATACATAATGTAGTCGAAATTAGATTAAAAAAATAGATATGATTAAGATATTTATATATCGATATAGAAGCGGTGGTGGCAGATCAAATTTCGATCACACATTTGTCAAACCCTGATTAAAACATTGGTAAGAAATTAAGATGTTTAAGAAATGTTGAACTAGCCGATTGTTACGAATTTAACAAAAAAAAGAAATATCAATATTTGGTGCAGACTAGTATTATGAGGTAGTTACTGGTCAAATTACACGACTAAATAAACATTTAGATGCTCACGAAACATTGTTTGGGTGGTCCTTCAGGGCAGGAACACAAATTGCGAGGAACTTTTCACATTGAGTGTATTACAAACGTATCAATTTCTTCAAAACAGCTTAGGGAATTTTGGATTTAGAGAATTTGGGAATACAGACGGAGGTAACCGATGACGAAAATATTGATGAAGACATAATGTCTGATTTTAAGGCTGGAATTTTCGTACTAAAATAAGCGGTATAAAGTTAAATTCCCTTGGAAACGAATCATCAAAGCATTAAAAAATAATGAGCAAGTTGCAAAGAAAATATTTATGAAGTTGAGATCACTTTTTAAAAATGATCATTTCTTATTTGATGATTATAGATTCTAAAGTATTATATTTCCGAGAATATCAAAGAACCATACATCTTTCAACGTGTCACATTTTAACTGCTGATCTCTTAATAAAGCTCTTTCACTCACTCGATTTTGATATTCATTTTCCTCCTGCTTGAGAAATAATATTTCCAAACATAAACATTCTTCATGTTCTAATGTTTGCTTTCCGCTCTCTGCCCTTCATATGCTAATGAAATCAGACTTCATCCGCCATAGCAATATCCATTAATCTCTGATGTTGAATCATCTCTTGCGGTTTCATTTACATTCTCTTGCAATAGTTGACATATATATGATAGGATGATCACTTGACCTCGGATTTTATCCGTGATCGCTGCTAACACTTGAATAGGTTTCGAAAATGCTTTGTTTTTCTTGTTTTGTTTTTTTATCCATAACTGAACACAGGAAAGAGAGACTTCTATTTTTTTCTTCGAATGCGCTTATGGAACTTCCAATTATTTTTAATTTGATTTTGTAATTATAATGAGGAAGTAGTATGTTTATATATCTCCTTTTGTGTCAGTAAAAAGAACAACATAAATTAAGCTCCTTCGCCCTTTAATTTTAGTTAACCACCAAAAGGGCTATTGTTATTGGTAATATATAATTTGGCCACCTGACCACTTTTCAAAATGAATTGTGAAATACACGGGAATTGTTCATTTTCATTTTACGGTAGCAATAATTCGAATTAACTTAAAATATGTTCATTTTAATAAATTACAGTTTGCTTTAATTGTTATACTTGAAAAGAATATCATTGCCCACTTGAATATTTTATCGGTTGCTTTAGTTCTAATATTTAATTGAATAACTTAATTATTTTTTTGACGTTAGCGTCTTAATCTGATCTTTTCAAAATTTTGATTAAAATAATTTATATTTTAGTCACCAAAGGGGCTATTGTGTTTGGTAATGTATAATGATTACCTGACACACACACAATTTTCAAAATAAAGTGTACGTAAATTTTTTTCTTTGCATTTTACGGCAGCAAAAATTATGTTCAATTTAATAATTTATTGTGTTTTCATTTTAATTACATTTACTTAAAATATATTTAATTTAATAATTTATAGTTTGCTTTAATTTTAATATTTGAATAGAAAATTATTGTTCATTTCAATATTTTATCATTTGTTTTAAATCTAATGCTTAATTGAACAATTATTTTTAAAAATGTATTCATTTTTGGTGGCTAAATCTACTTTTTTTTTACGAAACTTTGCATAGAACAATTTATATTTTAAAAAATTTGTTTTCTTTACCGAAATATAAATTGTGTAATAAAATTCAATTCATTTTCGTCGAAGGATTTTGACATCATATAACTTTTTCAGAAAAATGTTTCGTGTATTATTTATTCTACAGAGATATAGAAAAGAAATAAAAATGTGCTTTTAATATCGATTATACATCTCTTCCTATATATGAAAAGTTTTTCATTTCTATTGAAAGAGAGTTGTAATTCTATAGAAAGCACATTTATTAATAAAATTTCAATAGTTAAGAAGTAAGTGTTTACAATAAAACTGTAAGTGAATACAATAATAATTTTTATATTGACATATTTGTTATTATAATAATAAATAAGAATTAGAATGTCCAAAAATAATTTTCTTTTGTTAGATTTTGCAAATTAATTGTCATGTTATCGAAGTCTAATTCCCATTATTAAAAACTGTAATCCACATATACTGTTGATATTTATCAATCTTCAATTAAAAATTTACGCTAATATTCTTTACTAATTTACATGCAGATTCTTATCATGGCTTCCAGACTTCAAACAAAAAAAATTCATAATTTCGAGATAATATTCGTCATTTTAAGACCCTTCTTCATTTATTTTTTTTTCTTTTCCTAAAATTTCTATCATTTTTTGGACATCTTTCGAGCTTTTAAGAAATACTTAAGACAATTTTAGATCTAGCAAAATATATCTCATGAACCACAAATATCAAAATTAAATTTAATTCAGCTCTCAAATTATCGATCAATTTTTCGCATTTCAAAAATGATTCCGAGAAAGCTTAAGAGATATGTTGCTGTGTGGATGAAAATCGATACTTTAATCTAGAGCTCTTATCACTTAATTTTAAAAATTTAATGGTGTCGTTAAACCATTTTAAAAACATTTTAGGTCAGTTCTTGAAGTTTCTTAGGACATTTTAAATAACATTAAACAAAATTTTTAAGTTGCTAACTGCGCTATGATAGTTTATTCTTGGAATTCTCCTGAAATATTTTCCCAGAATTATGTTGCAATGCCATTTCTACGAAAACACGTGGGAGGTTCAAAAACCGATTTTTGCCACGCGCGGACCGAAATATTCGCTTCTCCAAGGCCTCCCGGGTTGCTAAGCAAACGGTCAAATCTGTAATGCGCAATAAAAAATGCTCACTGGATGCCTTTATTCATAAGAAGGAGTGGGATAGTCAATGAGAGGGATGGTAGTTTGTAGGGTTACAAAGCCAATCAATTCTATCGCCAATGTAGGCGGCTCTTTCGAATATGATGCCAAATGTTTATTTCTTTTCTGATAGTGAATTTGTCTTTCCGTATGCCTTGAATATTTATCGAAAGGATATTGAAATACTGAAAAAAGGAGCACTTTTTAAATCATGAATTTAAATATATGTTACAGGTATATTTTAAATGGATAGATTTAAACAATTAAAAAAAAAAAACTTTAGAGAAAACGGTAAGTAATACGGTTTAGATCCGAAAGCGTTATTAAAGTAATAAACTCAAATGCTTGTTTATGAAGCAAATTTTGTGTTTTCTACAAAACACGAAGAATATTTCTCAATTTTAAATTTATTGCTAGCATATGTTTAAAGATATATTTCTTTCAATTAAATTCATGACTTGTTTTGATCTTTATTACTTCAAACCTATGTTAAAATTTTAAAAAATACGTTACGTAATATCGCTCAAATGCTTGTCTTTTTATTACATTATAATGAAAGTTTCAAGGACAGCTATGAAACTAATAAATTTTCTTTCATAAGGAATAAGTAAAATATTGTATTTGAGAAACGTTAATCATTGTTTCCACCTAAAAAAGGAGTTTTTAATTATTTTAATTTAATACATTGAAATTTTTTTTTATATTTTATGGCTAAACATAAATACTTCCAGATAATAAAACACAGACTCCTAAAATTAACTGAAAGAATATATTATTATAAAAAGTAGCAAAGGTTATTTTATTGTATCAAATTTCCAAATATTTTTGTTATTATTAAATGCACCTAGTACTCGAAAGCTTGATCAGATAAAGAAGTTTACCCACTCTCTCGAAAATATGTACAATTAAATGTCTTTTCTCCACTCAATTCATTATTAATATTACGCTAAATAGCAAAATAATCGAAAAGATATTTGCAAATGTATATTACTTTACCAAATGTAATTGTTACTCATATTTACATGCATTTTCGATGAGTGATTCAAATTTGTTAACGTAAAGCAAATCAATTTCCTTTTATCAGTTTGTACTCTTAAATGACAAGACAAAAATATTGTAAATGGATTTAATAAATTTAATATCTTAGATTAAAAAAACTGTTATGCCTAATATTTAACAAGTCTTTTTTTTTTAAAAAAAAAAAAAAATGAAGAGTTCTTAAATTTTAATTGCAAGAACTGTAGATATTACCTTCTTGTTCCTGTTCTGTAGGAAATATATAAAATACTGACTTCAACATAAATTGTGCTATTTAAATGCATCTATGATGAATATATATATATATAACATGCAAATTTTTTCTTACTGTAAAGTGTGTTAAATAAAAAGAAAGCATTTCGCTAATATGAAAAAAAAACAATAATGGGACATTTATAGACTTGTACTAATATATTTACACCTTAGAAACGTGGTTCCCAACCTTTTTCTCCTGACGAACCTTAACCTTAGTCGTTAGGAAGAGATAAGAAAATTATACAATTTGGCAATGTATTTATTTTTCATATTGCACAGTTATCTATAATAAGAAACAGAAACATAATCATGAAAAGAATCCGAGAACAAACCTTAATAAAGTGATGGGAGAAGGAAATGAATAGAAAATGAATTCGACAATCCAACTGGTTCGTAGTTAAGCATATGTTAAATTTGATTTAAAAAAATGGAAGAAAACCGAAAGAGATACTTGTGGATGTCTGATGGAATAAAGAAATTTAATGTTTGACAGCTTCGGTCGCAGGTCAAATTCTGCATTTAATGTGTTTTTATAATCTTTCAGATAAGTATGTGTTAAAATTTCTTTCTCACATAGGTATGCTGAGCAAAAAAGAAGTAAAAATTTATAGAATATACTCATTTGTAATACTTAGCCAGGAGTCAATTAAAGAGTCGTCTTTAAAAATAGCTTTTAGAGAATGTCACAGGATAACTCAATGAGTTTTTCTTTTTCCAGTTAGAGAGGTCTCTAAATTTACATCTTCTTGAAGAGTTGATACATATCCAAGTTGTTTGATAAGGATATATTGCGTCTATAATGGAAAATTAGTAATCGAAAGTTAACTGAAGATATTTCATATGTGTATTTATATTACTGTTAATATTTTAATCAAGTTTACCTGAATTTTCCTATAAAATGCTGCTGAGAGATCCAAAACATTCGTACTCATTCATCTGCCGACACTAGATCCCCATTGTGATTTTTTTTAGCATGGCTTCATTTTGATCACGCACATTGGAAGTAATGACATCTACATTTTGTAATGTCAGATTTAATTCATATAATTAACAAAAGGTATCAGCTAAGAGTACGCAGGCTTTTGCAGCCAAAAAATATCGATTATACAAGAGGAGAAATCAAATGGATGATCAATAAAAAATGCTTGAATATACATCAATTCAAACAAATATGTCTAAAATTTGCACGAGAATGCTATCTAAATTCTGTGTGTAGTGGTAAAGAAACGTGAAAGCTTCAAAGTCCTCAAAAAGCGTATAGAATATGCCGCAGTTTGTATAGCACGCGATTTTATAAAATTCATAATTTTTTCAGAATCACTTAAAGTAGTAGATCACTGCAGGAATACGATTAAATTCTTTGTTGCCATTACTCCACGTATACACTTTGCGATATCTTTTGCACATGGTCCAATTAAATTTTCTGCCAATGGGTGCGCCTATCCAGATCTGCAATTCTATAACTAATTCGAAATGTTGTCTCAAGGGCCATTTAACTAACTTCGTTTGAAACTGACAGGTAAGAAGAGACACTGTACTTTCTATAAAAAAAAGCTAGTATTCTTTTAAAATTCTAGACAGGTTTATCCTTGTGCGTCGGATGTTGTGTTTCAAGGTATCTACGAATAAGTGATGGTTTTAAACTGCTGTTGATAAGAACTTTGTTGCAGATTACACAAAGCTGTTTCGATTCTGACTCTTCACCAATAAAATAAAAATACATTTGCAAATAGTGGCTATTATATTTTCGTTGTTTCTTTTTCTTTGTTTTTAGTCAGGTGAAATGGTAGCTCATAACAGCTTTCAGTACATCACCCTGTGTTGTTTCGAAATTAGGCGCTGAAATTGAAAAGTAAACAAATAATTGCATATCCACCATTTTGTCAGACTCAACAACTAAACGACCCGTTTTTAACCTTCTGTCCGTAATAAAATTACGGTATAAAAATTATTAAAAGTTATTTACCCGAGAACTTCACTAAACAAAGCTATCGTAGCATACTACTAATCGTGAATTAAATCACTCAAGGTTTACAAGCGTCTGAACGAATGTGTGTAAACGAGCTTATCCAGTTGTGAAAAATATCTACCTCAGCAACAAAATAATTATGCTTTACTATACAATCGGAAACAGGCCTCACATGATGGATAGACTATCCAGGAGCCGAGACGGGGAGACATCCTGTCTCGTCTCCTTTTTTCGGCGGCATACACCGCCTCGATACTCGTAGTGAGATTACTTTTTTTCTCAGTATCTGTTTTGTTAAAAAAAAAAAAAAAAACACTTTCAATTTTTACTATTTTTGCTTTCGAATTATTAACAGTTCAGTGAATATATGTATGTAAATTTATTATTTTATGATTTCGTAATTGTTTTACATTAACGATTTAAAATTCCACCATTACAATATTATTTTCGCGAGCCCCTATTGTATACCTCGCGAGCCCTTGGGGGGTCGTGAACCACCTGTTGGGAATCACTGCCTTAATATACAAAACACACGTTTTAATCGAAAAGAAAACTTTTTTGCTGAATATTGAATAACATCTTATTAGGAAGTTATATCGAAAGTAGATGATGCTCGGGTCAAATTATACGATTTGATTTTTTCAAGCTATTACTGTTCAATATCTGTGCGTGCTATCAGAAATTATATATTCACATGTTGTTTTATAAATTTTAACTATTGAAATAGACTACAGAAACTGACTCGAATAGTTTATATTTATTCAAAAGGCATTTCCGACTAATTATAAAAAAGTCTTATATTAAAATATTTCTTTTTAACAATTAAGCGAGCGGGATGAATATTTAATGCAAATTACAACAATATTAACTTTTAAAATTAATTATCACATTCAGTTTGATCTTCTGCATTTTCCATTGCTCTTCATGAATACTCAACTTTAATTTCACTTTATACTTAAAAGAATCTCAATTTTTTTTTTTTTTCATAAAAAAAATTGATTTGAGATCCCATTTAACACTGACGTGGCATCCTTTAACTTTAAGCAATTGTTTCTCTAAGCTCTACAAGATTCCAGCACTCAGTTTCCGATAAAGAGAAGAAGAGTCAAAATAGTCCTCTATTGTAATTATTTATTCATGTCGTACTGAGAGCCAACACCAGGTCTATTGGCCATTATTTTGAACTTGGCTCGAGTGACGAGGACGACACCTGAGCTGGCGCCTCCCTCTCCTAATTTCCACACCACTCCAACGGGGGGATTTGGGACCTCGACATATTTCAGGTGCATCAGCCCTTTTTTTTATATTATATGCATGTTTGACTCTTTGGTGCCCTGCACCAACTATTATGCTACACCCTAGTGTTTGTTGTCAGTCGTCACTTTTGTTACGCTGGTATCAGACGTGCAATGGAACTCGTCTAGTCTTAGAAATATTAATAAATTGTTTGTATCCCAGTCGGCAAGTTTAAATTGCTTGTTACCCCTAACATCTGGTCTCCTCTCGCCCGAGATGAATCAAACCAATTGATATGGATAAAAATGTGAAGAAAATGTTGACTGCTGTAAATCGTAAAAAAATATGCATATCTCAAAATGCTGAAAAGACGAAATTGTATTAAAATTTAAGTTGGAATCAATTCGTGAACTTACAGACAATTTTAATGAAATCCAAAATGGATAATTTTATCTGCCGGATGCTTCTACTCATCTAGCTGAGTTGTAAGATTTTGAAACAGAAACTAAAGATTCAGAGGTTTACGTCTGGAATTACTTATCTCAAATCTAAAATTATATAATATTTCTAAAAATGAAGAACAAATTACAATTCCTAATGAAATTAAATATAGATTGACCGAAATTCCACTCCCTGCTTTTTCTGGAAATGTTCAACAATTTCAAAATTTTAAAAATAAATTTATGTCGATCATAGGACAAAGCGAACAATTAACTCTGATGCTCAAAATCTTTTTTACTCAAAAGCGTCACTCAAGGGTGATGTAAAATTACTAGAAACTTGTGAAGATAAATTTCATTCTCTCCTTTCTGCCTTAAAGGCTAGATTTCAACATAAAACAGTTGTTATAGATGCTTGTTATTTCGAATATATTAAAATATCTTAAGGTCAACGAAAACCCTTCTCAATTTAAGACTATTGCTTGATAATTTAAAAGAAAATCTCCGTTCCCTGAAATTGTTAGATATTGAAAGGAATGATTTCTCAGATGTATTGTTGTTTAATATTTTGTTGCAAGAGATCGACCAGAATTCCAGAAAAGAAATCAAATTCACTCTCAAAACTAATGATGTTCCCAAATTTGAAGCTCTTTCTTAACATTTTAGAAAATAGAACGCGCATTCTCGAAGGGCTTCAAAGGACTAATTTTTTTCGTTCTAAAAGCTTGTAGCCAAAATTATCCACTATTTCTAATTCATCATTTCGTTCTAAAACTTTGTTAACTAACAACTCTATCGCATCACGTATTTGTGTGATTTGGAAACAAAACCACTCAATTTATCGTTGTGCAAAATCAAATAATTTCCAATATATGATAGATTTTCTAAGTTAAAAAATATAAATTGCCCCTTTCCTGTCTTGTACCAGGCCATTGTGTAGCTTATTGTACCAGTACTGGAAAATTCAGCATATGTTCTAGTTCTACGCGTAACACCTACTTGCATAGGAAAACAAAGCCAATCTGTACAAAATCAAATTATTTCCCTCCTAATTTATTATATTTGAAATCATCGGTAAGGGAGAGGCAGTTTCGGCTTAAACTTAAGGATGACTCACCCACTGTCTCGTCGCCCGTGACCTCGATTTCGGATAGATAAAAAAATACCCTTTTTAACGCCGCAGATGGAAAATCGAAATACGTTTTAACAAATACAGGGAAGTTTATTTTTTAGCCGCCAATGGAGAAAGATATCCATCTCGCTGCATCCTTGATTCAGCTTCTTAGAGTTCCAATTTTATTTTCGATGCTGCTAATTTATTGAGATTTTAAAACAACAGAAAGTTTTTATTCCCATGTCTAGTACAGGAGATTCAACCATAAATGTTAAATCAAAAATTTCTGCGCAGGTTTTTATGTTACTAATTGTTAGCAACAGAATATTGATTTATTAGTAGTACCAAAAATTACGGAAGTCTCACCTTCTAAATATTTACACTGTTCTTACCTTAAAATCCCTATTTAATTATTTTCGCCGACCCTAGTTTTCGTATTCCTCAAAAAGTGAATGCATTATTGTCAGCCGAAATTTTTTTCCAAGATTTGAAAGAAGATAAAATACAGGGCTATTGAAATGCCTATTTGTAAAACTAATAGTTTATCAAATCAGTATTTACTATCTATAGACACATTGAATAAAGCTGTTGCTGCATTTTGGCAAGTTGAAGAAATAAATGACATAACAACTAATGATAAGTTAAAATTTTGTATTGAACATTTTGAAGGGGAAAAAAATCATAATCGTAAACCTATTGGTAGATACGTCGTTAGCTTGCCTTTAAAGTCTGACAATTTGAATGATATCTTACTAGGTGATTCTAAATGTATGGCAACTAAAAAGCAAAATTATTGTGGTTAAAACTTGAACGAAATACAGAGCTTAAATAGCTAAACAAACAGTTTCTTCATGAATATGAACAGTTGGGACATATGGAAGAAATTATTGAGGAAGGTGATATTTCTGCAGGATACTTCCTTGCACATCATGGCGTGTTAAAACCTTCCAGTACGACTACCAAACTTCGCATTGTATTTGACGACAGCTCTAAAACAACGAAAGGAAAGTCTCTCAACGATATCCTATTGAAAGATGGAGTTTTCCAAGATGAATTGCCGGGAATAATGTTGTGTTTTCGCAAACATCTATATGTCTTGACTACCGACATTAAATAATGTTGAGGCAGATTGAGATTGATCCCTGTAAAACAAAATTGCAAAAGATTCTCTGAAAGGAAAACAAAAACAGTCCGAACAAAGTTTTTGTCTTGAAAACTGTTACCTATGGTATTGCACCTGTATCTAACCCAGCGACCAAGACTCTTCAACAGCTGGTTCTAGATTAGAAAGATAGATTCCCATTTGCCTCTAAAGTTGCTTTTAGTGATTTTTATATGGACGATTGTCTATCCGGCGCATCCAATCTTGAAGAATTTATTGAGCTAAGGAGACAGCTTACAGAACTCCTTCTTAGTGGTTATGTACGTAAGTGGTGTTATAACATTGACTCTACTAGTATTAGTTCTAAAGTTTTTCCATTCATGGACTATAATGTTCTGAATCTCACGAAGACTTTTGGAATGCTTTAAAACTGCTCTTCTGACACCTTCGATTACAAAGTAAAAATAACTAGTTTCTGAAATGTAACCAAACGTGACATTCTTTCCCAAATTACTCGTCATTATGTCCCTCTTGGGTTGTTGGGACCAGTCATTACCTCAGCAAAAATCTATCTTCAAAGCTTTCGTCTTCTGAAGCTTAATTGGCATAAAGTGGTTCCAGATAACATTGCCAAATAGTGGGACAAATTTTTTAGAATTTCGAGATGTATTATTAAGGAGAATACTTATTTTCTTGCAGTTTATGAATTCGCTTATAGTGCCGAAAGCGCTTATGGAGCTGCTGTTTACTTGTAAGTTTCGTCTGATAATCAAGAGTTTTCCTGTCAACTATTCTGCATTAAGTCACACGTGTCGCTCCTCTGAAAGCGTTGAATATACTTCAGCTTGAACTGCAAACTTGCCTTTTGCTTTCGAAACTGATGAAGAAAGTCTTGAAAGCCTTAAAGTTCCATATCAATAATGTTAGATTGTTTTCTGATTCGACCATCGTTCTTGCATGGATCAACTCAGTGCTTCATCTTTTGAAACAGTTTGCGTCAAGTAGAGTGCCACAAATTCAGCTTCTCACGAAAGACTACAAGTTGAATCCTATTCTCTTTGCTGAAAATCCTTCTGACGTCCTATCCAGTGGATTGGATGCCTAGGCACTTGTTGAACATAAGCTTTTGTGGATTGGCCCGACATTCCTTAAAGAGCAATTTGTGAACTTTTCTGAAATTAATGACTTCGTTCTTAATGATACAGATGCTCTTGGACTTAAACTAGTACAACAAGCTTTTCTAGTTTTATATGATTCCAACAAGTTCTTTTATACGTTGTTTAATCTAACAAATAGTTACGGAAAGTTAATTAATATTCTTCGCATTATTTATACAGGTTTTTATCCAACTGTAGAAATGTTACTTCAAAATCATCGGAACTTCTCACCACTGCTGGATTGTTGCATTCTCGAGATTCGCGTTATGCAGGTAGGCTGTTTCCCTTCAGAAATTGTAGATTTGCCAAAGGAACTTCCAAGGCATACTAAGAGCAAGCTGAAATTTTTCAAACCCTACTTAAATGATAAAGGTCTGATTCGTGTAGATGGACATCTTTGCAATCCCCAATTAGGATATAATGGGAAATTCTCTCTTATAGATGGGAAATTCACTGTGATCATAAGTTCACAAACATTTTCATAGAATACTACCATAAAAATGAATTGCATGCAGTCCCACAGGCATAGTTGCATACAGCTCGTCAAAATTTTTGGCCGATTTATGGTAGGAGCTTAGTTCGTCAGATGATACACAATTTTGTGTAGTGTTTCAAAAGTAAGCCAATTAGAGTTGGACAACTGATGGGTAACCTACCTCCTGTTCCACACATATATATATATATATATATATATATATATATATATATATAAATGTAGAATTTATGTTTATTTTTATTAGGTTATATTTAATTTACTTTACAGTATTTTCATTGGGTGTGAAAGTTGTTTTAATAATTGTTTTAGTCTTAACAAATTTTGAGGAAGCATAATTTAAATGTGGCTCTATTTAATAATTAAATAAATTTACAGTTATTTAGATGAAATACATCTCAAGATGGGTAAATTCGATTATACTTGCTTCTTTTATAAAAAAAATATATATATATAAGCTATAAACTTTTCTTACGTTTATGCGATTTATTTTTTGGATGAAAATTGCAATAACTGAATATATTTTCGCTACAAACAATTTCTTCTTTCCTATTTTTTTCTAAATCTTTTATCTTTTGCGTAAACAGTAATTATTGTAATCCAGTAGATTCAAAATCCTAAAAATTCAAAAAATTTTGGAAAATAAAGGTATATTTCGTTCCAAAAACGTAGTATATATGAATTTCAACTTCAAGTAACTTTTTTACTACTTATAATAAAAATGTTCTTATTTATCATATAAATGCGATATGGTTAGTAGTATTATCAGAGTATATATATATATATATAGATATATATATATATATATAGATATATATATATATATATATTATGAATAATAATAAAAAAGTAATTTAATGCAACTTTTAAAATGGAAAGGACAAAACTGCGCAGTGACTAAGGACGTGAATTTCCTGCTAACGATGTTCGAGTACTGATCAAAAGCAGTCACGCAGAATACAGGGAAAATACAGGGGTTTAGGTATCATTTTTATCACCTGAACTTGGTTCAGAATTACCTCAAAAAGTCCTCATGTGACACTGATACTAACAAACAAATAGTACAATCTTATGCTTGAATGTATCATATATTTTCTAACAAATCAGATATAAAATAACAAACAAAAAAACTATACATATAATTGTTCCACTAATTTTGAAATCTTTATCTGACCGATCTAACATGCATCAACCCACGACATAGTGGGTGTTTAGTGCAATCAAGAGTTGAACACTCGGCTGGACTAAATTATTGCTAGACACGAACTTACGATCATGATCATTTGGTAATCGTGGACACTATTATAATGCAATACATCAACATTATCATTCTGGAAAAATGTTTTATTCACGTATAGATATTCACATAAATAAGAGCTGAATTTTTTTTTTTATATAAGTGAGTCAAGTTTGTCTTCCTTATTCTGCACTGATTTTGAAAAACTCAGTATGCTGAATTCTGTTTCATACAAGGTTTGGTTTGGTTTTATAAACGTCGCACTAGAAGCAACACGAGAGCTATTGGCGACGGACCTCGTAATTTTGAACCTCGGTCAGATGACGAGGACGACACCGATCTTTACTTATTAAATTTTTATAACTTGATAAAATTACATCAATACTTGAACAGTTTTAAATAAGAGAAATAAGATTGAATTAGAGTAACTGACAAGCGATTTTTGTTTACTTTTTTACCAAGTGGTAATTCTTAACTAAAAATTTGCTTCTGCCATGGCAATGACGATATGCACCTCACCCCCCAGAAAAAAAAAGTTATTTTTTGGGTAAGCCATTGCGACAGCCTGAACCACTTTATTTTATTGTGTTTTAAGAAATTTCGAAATTTGGTAAAATTTAAGAATATATGTACATATAAACTTTTAACTACAATTTATTTTATAAAAACTAAAACAATATATAACTAATTAACAAATAAGAAAATACAGTATTCGAATAATTTGATTAAAATTTGAATAAATAAATCATGCGCGTAATTTAATTATATAACAGAAACTATGATAATGGCATATTTTTTAATATTATAAATCTTTTGATATATATATATTACTTTATATAAGACTTCAACTTGATATAATTATAAAAAAATGATTCATTTTTAAAGTATCTACAAGTACCAATACTGGAAAATACATAATAAACACTTATATTCTTTATTTTTAATTTACATCCTGTTTTCATTCAGCTCTAGTAAAAAATGTTTCAATCAACGAAAGGAAATTCAAGAAAATACGGATTTTAAGTAAAAGAAACAAAATTAGAAGAATTTAGCATTTTATATTTTTATTTCAAATAAAAAAGCGCTAAAGAGCCAAACCAGACAACCTGATAAACCTTATGATACACACGCACCAATGAGAAACCAGTTATATTCCTTCAAGTTAAACGGCGAGGAAGCGCTCCGGCAAAGTTTAGTGATTAGTCGTTTGAGACGTGATGTGAGCAGCCCCTGTTGTTCAAAGTAAGTAATGTGTTTCTCTTTTAGGTAAAAATTGATTTTTTTTTTGCAGAAATCCTTCATTGGAATGAATTTTTAAACAATAGATGTTGGTATTTATTTATGAAACATTCAACGTTATGCTTTATGTTGAGAATTAATTCTAACTTTTGACTCATTGATTAGTCCCTTTTAATTTCAGCCAAAGTGCAGTTTCGGCCGAAAGTCAATCTCTGTCACTTAACAATCGTTTCGAATGATGTCAAAAAAAAAAAAAAAAATCTAAAATACTCAGACCAAACTAATATTTACGTTGATAATTGTCTAATGAAACGTCATTGATCATAGTTAATTTAATCGTAACATTAAATGATTTTAGTAATTTATAGAACAATTTAATGCATTATTAAACAAGATTAATACGGGGGGAAAAGACTGATTTTTAGGATTTCAATTCTGCTGATGGAGGATTAATTTTTTTTTCACCATCAAGAATGATGGTACACAGCTCATTATTAATATTGGCTTTATAATTATTTCACCAAATGAACACTGACATGTAAGAATAAAATTGATTCTCACATTTACATGTCCTATGTAGCTATTTTTATGGAAGTCCACAAATCTTGAATGGAGTTAGTGTGAACCATAACAACATTCCAGAATCTCCCAAGCATATTTTGTTTTCAAATACACGCATATCTGTACTGATGTATCTATAAAAACTCATCCATTCCATGAAATTTCTCTTCAAGACATCAATCTCGGAAGAAATTTAATCATGTGTGACCTTTAGTTTCTATATATACACTTTCATCTAAATCTGTAGCTCACTAAACTTTCTCTCCTCAAACAAACTATTCTTACTTGCAGATTTTCTAATACAATGCTCACACATTCACTCCTTTCCTCTGGGATTCCTAAATAAAACCAACTTGCATTACTTTCTTCTAAACAAAACACAAATGTTTTTTTGCAAACTAAACACACATGCAATCTTTTCTTAAAATAAAATTTTATCTATGCGCAACTGTAACACCTGCATTTGACCCTTTTGAGTATACTTTTCAAGCATTATTTAATGAATAATTAAATGAGTGTACACAGTAAGTTTCTAAGCTGTCATAGAAGAACAATACAATTATAAAATAAATAAGAAATGAACAATGTAATTAAAAAATATCATTTGCCACTTTATAAAAAACACCTAGCATTTTGAACTTTAATAGCTGTCTAATACGATGTTCACACATTTACTCCTTTCCCTTGGCATTCCCAAATAAAACCAACATACGATCTTTCTTCGAGACAAAACGCAAATGAGAGAATACGTGGCTTATGTATTAGTAATTCATTATAAAATGTATACGAATTTCCAATAAATAAGTTCGCCAAATTTAGTTTGCACCTTATAGCCACTATAAGATTCTTCCTCACAAGTTTTAAACTATAAAGTAACCATGAAACTGTAGGACCTTATTTATCTTCTGTGCACATCTGTTAGAAAAAACTTTTGATTTACTAACATTAAAAAAAAAAAAAAAAAATGGTGAATATCCGAATTTTCTATATTTTAGTTATGCACAATAATTGTATTTCAGGCATGTTCTGTGGTTTTTGGAGGTAAAGTATGTATGACATTTAGTTTGCTTTTATTGTTTTGTATGAAAGCAGTGCCACCAACTAATGAAATCGGCTGCAGATTCAATATCATGAGATTAGATTTGTAACTGTGCACATGTGATATTCATGTTAATTTTTCTTCTAAGGAAGGAATAATTCAGAAAAATTTTAATTATTTTTTTAAGAAAACCATGAAGTGCCATCAAGTAAAATTAATTATTATGTAAAAGCAAAAAACTTTGCATCACATAATTTCAGATTTATTTGGAAATATTTTACATCATAAAAATTAGAGTATTTTAAAAATTTATGTCATTCCAATTTTAATTTTCTAGCTTAATTGTACAGATTTTACTATGCTACTTTATGGTTTTATTAATTATAGCATTAATATTTAAGTGCAAAAGCTAGAAGTTTTAATATTTAAATTACAGTGAATGATGTAAGTTCATGGCAGTTATTTTCATTTTTAATATAAATTGAATATTTTTTAGTTATATAATTATAAAAATAAGAAATCAAAACTCAAAAGAAATCATTTAGAAAAAGTGACATCTGTCTATTAAGATATGCAGTTTGAGCTTTAAATGACTGAGGTAAATTTGTGGGGAAAAAATTCAAAACAGCTGGTTCTAAAAGACTAGCTTTTCTATTTTCGGATATTATGAGTCAAACTGATGAATATGTCCAAAAAATGTCAAATTTACAGAAATTAATGTAGAAAACCTTAATAAAAGTAAATTATTCTGTCTAATTTTCACTCGGTTACGGCTGATCAGCTGTTTCAAAAATGTTTTTAAAACCAGTTGGCATTAAATTTTACTTTATGTCCATCCTTTTTTAGTGTCTAGCAATATGTATTGCATAATATATTTATACCATGTGATAAATCATCTATTACTGGAAATGATTGAGTCTTATTATTCAAATTGCTTTTGCTAAGTAACTTTTAACAATAATTTCAACACAAATACAACAATTTAGAGTATTGAAACAGAGGCAATATTTTTCATAAGAGTTTTTTAGCTGGATATTTAAATGATAGCTATTTGGTAGTTTCTGAAATGTTCATTAAGAAAGTTCATGATGGGTGTGTATGTGTTCTTAGTTATGTAAGGCATCATCTGTAAAAAGTTTTGAGAATTGCACTGTTTTACTCACTATTACAGAATTAAAAAGATTGGGAATGTTTATTATAAATTAATAGGAACTGGCAATCAAGTATACTTTTTAAATTCTATTTTCCCCTATTGTATTAATATGATACTTCAAACATTTTTAATAACAACTATACATTATTTTTAATGAAGTAATTACTTATGAAGGATATAAAAGGATGCATCATGTATATGAATAATATTTATTAGTAAATGTTTTTGTTGGGTAGTAAAAATTGGATAATTTTCCAGTTTGGTGATAAAAATTTGTAACATTAGTTTTGCTGTATTTAATTCTGATCTAGGTATTACTTTCTGGTTTTTATTCAGATTACTTCTCCCTGTAAAAGTTCGAATAATCTAAAGTAAATATAAAGTTTATATTTAATTCTTTATTCATTTGCTACCAACCAATATTCATATTGATGTTAGATATGTTTTTATTGAAAAACATTTTATTACTCTATCTAATGTAATTTTGCTAACTTAATTTAAGATAATTGTTTTGCTATATCAATTTCTGATTTTTATTCAGATGGCTTCATCATATCCGAGCTGTAGAGAGTCCACAACGGTAGTATGTCCTTTTGAAGTAAGTAAAAAAATCTTTGTTTCTTTAAGATGCATGCAAAAAATATTTTTATTTTCTGAGCTTTATTGTTCATTTTCTATCAACTGATATTAAAATGTTTATAAGATATTTTTTGCCTAAGAATATTTGGCTGTGTGTATGGAGTGAAGTATTAGTACATAGCAAATTTGGCAACTTTTATGATTGCTAATGATTTCATTGTGGTGAACATCATTTTTGGTAATGAAGGTTTATTTTTTGTGGATTACTTATACATGTCACTTGTTCTCTATTCTAAAGTTCCAGGTGTTTTTAAACATTTTAGTGTGGGCATGCATATGTGAGAGAGACATATACTGGAAGATATACATGTATTAAATTAGTTTTGAAAAGTCAATTGTTGAGATTTTATGAAAAAATAAAGCTCAAATTCCTGTTTAGTTCAAGCTGACTAAAAGTCTTGAATAATTACAAGTCTTCATGATTTAAAAAATATGACTCTTCTTTCCTATGTGCCATAGCATTTTAAAAATATTTTGATTTAGAGCCTACACTATGATGCAGGTATCAGTGAAGATACAGGGTATCTAAAAGAACTCAAGATTACAAAGTTTTCATTCATACCTAGTTGGGTGGGGATGCAGTGGACAGACTTTGTGCTTCCTAAAAATGTTGCCAGGAGCACCAAGCTTTTGCCTCTTGTGGTTTTATCACCACGTTGAATGTAGCTGCAATCAATAGCTACATAATCTATTTTACCAAAAATGTAGAAAAAGTACTTAGAAGGAAACATTTGTGACAGCTTGCAATTGCTCTTGTGAAAGAAAATGTTGACTGAAGAACAAAGTTACAGTTTGCAGTTGACTTCTGCAAAGTGAGCCAAAAATTAAAGTGTTTGAAAGAAAAACAGAACTAGTCATCGAAGAAAGGAAAGAAGCGACTCCAAGGGGGAAAGGATGCAATACCCTTCTGCCAAAAGGCGAAGAAAACTAAAATCGCAAGGTTAAGGCCCCCGTCGACACGCCACCACGAATTTCCCTACCTAATGTTAATCCTATGGAGTTACGTACTTAAAGTCTCACATCTAGAATATTTATTTTAACTGCAAGGAATAAAGTGCATTTAAAAAAGCATTAAAAAATGAAGGCTTCTGTGGAGTTACTTTTTTTTTTCTGATTTTTGCAAGTATTTTTAAATTTTTATTAAAGATCTGAAAACTTGCATCCAGCACACTTAATTGATCATAAAAATACTTTGAATAATCGGAAAAAAAAAGTAATTCCACAGAAGCCTTCCTTTTTTTACCCTCTTTCAAATGCATAATTTTTTAAAAAAATTAATTTATTTCCCTGCTTGTAATTTGTTGAGTCAGCAAAGTAAACAAGGAAAGAGGGGAAAGCAAAATTAAAAGTCCCGCCTTAGTGCGCAAGGATACATGGTAAAGACACGCTGACAAAAGGAGATTTACAATCCTTCGAGGGGGAGTCGGCCGATTTCTGGGAATTTCTTAGTGATCTTAGGATCCCCCCTAGTTGCGTAATATCCGTTGAAAGTTTGTCTAGACAGGTCGTCAAAAGATTTATGAACCTTTCCGGTGAAGTCGGCCGATTTCTAGGAATCTGAGAATTCCTCTTTTGCATGTGTATAATTATTATTATTGTGTATCACTGTTTTTATTATATTTAAACCCCAAAAGTAACTATTTTATTTCAATTGACACAACTGTATATACTTATTCAAGAGATTACCCACAAAACGTTTTAACTATATTTAAGAGAAAGATTGCGTGACTACTTATTACTATTTTTTCAAAACGCCTTTGTAATAATCAGATTAAAATATATCGAATTTTTATGATTAAATGAAGAATATAGAAAAAAAAAATTATTCTGGTTCTCAGATATGTGAACAATTTTACATGAATAATACATTTTGCAAGAACGGAAACATTATTTTACTGCATTAAAACAACGTATGGAGTAGCCGAATGGTTATGCTCGCTATTTTGTGGCTAGTGATGTTTGAGTCGAGCCGAGTGTTCGAGTCCTATTTTCCTAGAACTGCCAACATGTTTTAAATTTAAAAACAATAAATAGCTCTCATGTTTCTTCCAATCGTGATGCTAATAAATAGTCAATCCTTACAAATTTTGTTTTTAGAATTCGACCTCGAATTAGCTTCCCCCATTTCTTTAGTCTAATAACTAATGCAGAATGAAAATTATTAAATAGATAGTATATGAATAATGGTTTGCTAATAAATATTATTCACTCAATGGGCTATAGTTTACCATATCCTATAAATGTCGTACCTGACCACTTTTCAAAAATTAACTTATTTTTGCGTATGTATTTTATGTCTGCTTTCGACAGTAACGAACTTAATTTTCAAAAATACGTCATAATAAATTTCTCCTGAATTTTTTATTGGATTGAAATAAAATATAGGCGATACATATTTGATACCTGCTTTCACCAGTAATGAACTCAATTTTCAAAAATATATCATCATCAATTTACACCAATTTTTTTTTATTGGATTGATGGGAAACAAGTATGAAAATTAAATATTTTATTTACTTATCTATTTATGTATTGACTAAAAAATCATATGTAAATTGGAATTAAGGTATGACTGAAAATAAATAACATTATTCAGAATCTTAAAAGGAAAAAAAAGGCTGCCTCTCAGCCTTTGTGTGTGGGGGGGGGATGCAAAGTCTTGATTGAGATAAAATTATAATTCAAGGTTGATTTAATTATTTTTTGAATATAAATGTAGATATATGATGTATTTTTTGAATATAAAAGTTTATATGATGTATCTTAGAATATAGCTTTCCTATAAAGTTCATAAAATTAGTTACCATATTTTATGTTTTATTTTTTTTCTATTAAATAACATTATATTTTTATAAGAATATGATTTATTATAGCTTAGATTTTGTTATTTATTTGTTTGCATAAATGACGTACTAGAGCATGCTTGTCTAAAGTGTGGCCCAAATGCCTTTAAAATGCAGCCCAAACGCAAATTATGAAAATATTTAAATTTACACATTCAGTTCAAAAGTCTTTAAAAAGCAATTGTACTAATTTTATAAAGTAAGTATAAATAAATATTTTTTGGATAAAACAAAATCTTAAATTTCATGTAAGTCACGTGCTTCAAATACATTAATCGAGACACATTGGGTCACATATTAGTCTCCATTCCTTGGCTCAATCGGTATTTCTCAAATTGATACATTGATCGGCACTCAACTGAAACTAAAATTAAGTCAAGTTCATATTATGCATTTTTGGATTGACTTTAGAGAAGAATATCCTAAAATTACCAAAAGAGTTGTGGAACATATAATGTCATTTGTTTCGACCTATGTATGAGAAAACGTTATCTCTTTGTACGCTGCGACAAAAACAAAATGCAGAAACAGATTGGTTGCTGAACAGGACATTAGGTTGCAGGTTTTATCAATTATTCCAAGTGTTAAAATACTTTGAAATAAAAAAAAAAAACAATCACGGCCAAGTCATTAAAAATGTTCTTTTTTATGAATTGTTTTAATTTAAAATATTGTTGTTTTTATTCATTGATAGAATACATTTTAGAAAATAAAAAAATGCCATTAGCTATCTTTCCTTTCATTATCTTATTAAGAAGTTTGTGTTGTGATGAAAAAAAAAAGAGGCAGTAATAATTTTGTTAATTTGAGTAGGATAAAGCTTTGATATCCTATTTTTTCAGCATTTTGATCAAGAGGTTCCTTCAAGAAAACGGTAAGCTCAAAGGGTTCCCTTAGTGTAAAAGGTTGAATACCCCTGTAATAGATAATCGTTTCATTAAAAACAAAAATTGAGTTAAGGTAATGATTTTAAAACTTTTGTTTTCAATACGAGAGTAATCCAAATAAAATCTTGTAAAAAAAGTAAATGAAAAGTGTATTCCATATTTATAGAAATATAAAATTTGCTTTTTTTTTTTTTTAGTTTTTATTAATTTCGCTCTAAAAGCAACACGACAGCTATGAAATTTAAAATAAATATATATTACAATATGTGTCTTTTAGTTACAAAAATCAAACTCTTAATAAAAGCAAATGCCTTGATATAAATTTTCTTTCCAATTGGGGCAATTAGAATAGGATACAATATTAGCAACAAAATTCAAATAATTATTTCAATTAATACAACCACATACTGACAATACAGCAACCTCATTGAGCAATTTGTTTTGACCAGGTTTCAGCTTTTTAGCCACCTAAGGGGCTATTGTTTTAGTTGGGTCAATTTTTGCGAACCAGATCACTTTTCGCGTACGAAATCACTTTCCAATTTTTAATCGTTCGCTTCAATTTTAATTACATATAGCTTAAATATATTCACTTTAATAATTAGTCATTTCCTTTAATTTTAATTACATGTAGTTGATATAATATTCAATTTAATAATTTATCGTTTGCTTTGATTTTAATTACACTTAGCTAAAATAAAATCAATTTAATAATTTACTGGTTCCTTTAATTTTAATATCGGAAAAGTTTACTATCGTCCATTTCTCGATATTTTATCGTTTACTTTAATTCTAATATTTAATTGAGTAATTTAATAATAATTACAAAAAAAAGCGCACTTTGGGTGGCAAAATCTGTTCTTTGCAAAATTTTGTATATAGAACATTTTATTATATTAAAATTTATTTTCATATAATTAATCAGTATACACAAAATTTGGAATATCACTAACATTGTCGATCTTTTATAAATCAAGTGATACGATTTTGAAAAAAACGAAATAGTAGAAACAGATTTTTTGAAATTAGAAGGCATGAAAAAAGGAATAAAAAAAAGTTGTCCAAAGGGAAGAATGACTATTTTTGAAGCAATGAAAAAGCCAGTTTCTTCCTAGTTTGGGATAGCTTTTAAACACTTGAACAACACAGAAGGGCAATTTAGCCTCAGGAGGGACCGATCCCTACCGCAAAAGCTTGCAAGAAACTGCGTAAAAGAACGATGGAGATCAAATTACCCCCATTTTACATTACAACGTTTTTCTGAATTTCACTTGGTGTGAGTGTGTGTGTCATCAAATTTTCGATCGTTAATTTAACCAACTTCCCATCAAGCTAGAGCTTTGAAAATTTGGGAATCGTTCGTACTGGCCTAACAATGCAATATTTAGACGTTTGCGAGAAGTTTTAACTAATATTTCATTAATTTTAATAAGTCAAAATATTCTTTCCTCTCGGCGCTTTTAGGATTGAGGAAAAAATTTATTTCCCCCTCTGGGAGCACCGGTCACTCCCCACACCGCATGAGGTATCGTAAACCTTTCGTACTCACAAAGGGGAGATAGTATCTCCCCTTTACTATCTACGAGATCGTAAGGGTTGCTGACTTTTAGTCAGTATTCATTCGCAAGAAAGAAAGTTTCCAATATTTGGCGCCATGTCTTATCACAATGATTTTTTCTGAATTCTGGTTCCCATTCTTTTTTTAATATAATGACTTACAAACTTTCAAATGCATGTTTTGATTTTATGAGTATTATGAATTTTTTAATATGCTCACAAATATCTCTTTTTTAGTAAATTTTAAAGTTAAAAATAACCAACAGTTTTAACTAATATTTCAATAATTTTCTTTAATAAACTTTGCCACCATATAAAAACGTTGTTTTTAAAAACGTTGGTTTTTATATCGAATTATTATTCTCTTGTTTTGAATGGAGGGGGGAGAAAGAAGGGCAAGAATCGAGGTGGGGAAACAGCTCTACTTCTTTCAGTTCTGTCTAGAGGAAATATTTATTACCCTGTGACGTCATTTTCAAACTTCATGATAGCTGTCAAAACATAAATATAAGAAAATGGAAAATATTAGAGCAAAATTGAAAAAATTAAAAGCATCTAAGAAGTTCCTAATTTGAATTCAAGCGAAATAAGGAAAATTTAGAAAAATAAAGCTTGAAATTTCTCTTTTATAAGAGAACTATTTACTTCTGCTCCATATGACCAGTATTGTATGAGTACTTTGTCCGCACTAAGTAACGCCCCTTCCCCCCTCCCAGTAGAGGGAGCTTTCGTCGATTCTTACTTTCGGAATCGCTCGAAGGGAGCCTTAAGCTATATTTAATAGAAATTTTTGGTTGGAGCTCTCTTAACACATTGGCTCTAACTGCAATGCAGTGATTCAAGGACTAAAGACCTATTTCAAAGTAGCCTCGTTATAAAGACTTTGGTCCGAAAATCGCAAAACCTTTCGACATCGATTTTCGTTGCCTAGGAAAATGCAAGGCTGCAAAAAATTTCTCGACTCCAGATTATCACAAAAAAATAATTTCTCTCCCCCCCTTCCCCACAAGCCAAGTAGGAAAGGAAGGAATTCTCTTTCAAACTTAAATTGCAGAAGAAAGTTGAAATTAAAGTTAATTGCAAAGTTAAATATAATGGATACTTTTAACGCATTTATAGATGAGGAAAAAATGCAACTTACTTAGCAGCTCCAGATATATGAAAAATTGTCATATGAGAATAAAAGAAAAGCACTTAAAAAATATTTTTTCATTTCAAAAAAATTTCTTAGGAATGTCCCTTTGAAAATTTTTATGTTGTTTTTTTTCTCCTCCCAATGTCCCTAATAATTTCTAAATATTGATTAAAATAGTAAACTCTCTTCGAATCACACAATTTTCTAAATAAATATGCAGCCCTTACTTATTATAATGAGGGAGTATAATTTTAATATGTCTTCAGATACCTTCTATTGTATTTGTATGGCAGTTTGTCTCAGGATCAATGAAATGAAGACTGGTGTACTGTGTGATAATTATAACCTTTTTGACTCAGAGCATCAAGCGTTCCAGTAGTCTGAATAAAGTGTTCTTGGCTCTACCCTTTTCCCTGAATTGTGTTAACCAGAGTATCTTGAGATCTTCCATGAACCTGCAACTAAATCTACCTTTCCAGATCCTCATTACACACATCCACAAACCCTCTATCCCTCCACTGGATAACCTCTGTGGTATTTTTCTCTTGCCAAATTTTGATTCATCAACTTCCATAACTGTTCTTATACCTGCTTCTGAGGAATCAAAATTCTGAAAAGGTAAGATTTTTTGGTACATGCATAGAATCCAGGTGACTATTTTCTCTGAACAAACAGATAAATATTGCCAAATGATGAATGAATGGTGTAATTGGATTGAAAATAATATTGACCTTAGTTTGGCTGGAATTGTGCCAACTTTCATAGTCCAGGATTTTGTGCATGTATGATATGTTTTACTTCTGATCAATCTTATTATGTGAAGTTATAATATGTTCTTTGATGTACTAAAATTCTTATTAAATATTTTTAAGTTATCATTATTAGATTTTGTTTTGTTTTGGTATATTGTAGATTTTTGATGTCATACGATACATATCCATGGTTTGTTGATTTTAAAAATGCCAAATTACTCAGCCTCATCATCAGATTGTACCTGATACATCACTTTAACCATTTATTTTATTAACATAATTAATGTAATTTTACTAACTAATTGGTAATTGTTTTGCTATATTAAATTCTAATTTTTTTATTCAGATTGCACCATCGGATCAAAGTTCTAGTGAGTTTATATCACTAAGGAATTCTCAAGAAGTAAGTAAAACTCTAAAAGTTGCATGGAAAGAATAAAATGTTGTCTTGATTCTTAATACGAGCAGAGTTATGCAGTAGGTTTCGAAATAATTGTTCTTCAGTTAACTTAAAAAGATATATTTACAAAATTAAGTGTAACATTAGTACAAGTATCTGACTTGCCCAAGAGCATTATATACAGAGTGATTCAAAATGAATCATCCAATTTCAAAATTCCATATTTTTGAAAGAAAAATTGGAGAAATTATATGTCATGAAAAATAGATGGACCTCGTGTGTTCTTCGTGAAGCTATTTCATGAAATCTGTTTGAGAAGTTTTTATTGAGCTACCTTGCAGTTGGATCAGTTGCAGTGGACTGGATGGCTGGTTGTTACACAGTTGGCCACCTAAGTTATTTAATATGTGATTCCCTTGTTTAATCATATGATACCCCATGCGATTTCTTCTGTTGGGAGTTAGTAAAAGATGAAGTGTATGCTTACCATAACCCACTAATTTATTTGAATTTAAACAATGGATTTCTTCTGCTGTACAAGGCGTTACCACTGACACTTTACAACATGTTTGGTAGGAATTAACTTATCAAATTGACATTATACTTGTAATTAAAGGAAGTTATATCGAACATGTGTAAAAAAAAAACTTCTATATTTTCCCTTTGCATTCATGTATTACATATCATTTCATGTTGTTTATTTGTGATACTATAGCATTTTGAAATTGGATGATTTATTTTGAATAACCCTGTATATTATTAAACAATCTAATAAAATTTGATTCAGCAATCTTCCTGTTACAAAAATTTAATTTTCAATGTTTTTTGGTTAATGTGTGGCCTAATGGAATTAAAATTGAATTAAGATGTTATTAAATAATATTTTATATTACCATATCTATTGTAGTTTTACTATCTTATCTTTAAGTCATGTTTCAAGTTTTATCATGTGTAAATATCTGCATAGCTTTGTTTTCTTTTTGTATTTTACATCAAAGTTAGTTTTCCTTTTTAAACAGGAATCTACAATTATATGAATAACTATAGTCATTTTTTTTCTCTAATATGTTGCATAATTTGAAAAATTTACTGATTCATCCAATCTGATGTGGGATATTAGATAATTCCAGAACATTGTTTCTTATATTTTTAATATTTTAGGAAAAAAAATGCATGAATTTTACCTTTAATTTTATATTATAATTCCATAATCCAAGTCACACAAATAACTTTATAAAACTATATTGATGAAGTTGCTGTTGCGTAATAAATTAATGTTAGAGTTGTGAGTGAAATACAACTTATACTATTTGTCTGGGTGATAAATTCTATACTTATCTAAAGAAAACAACCAAGGAGGTTGTTTTTGGAATTTGGTTTCATTATCATCTCCCTTTAATATACAATATTATTGAATTTCAGAGTTGTTGGAACCAGCTCTAAATACCAGGGCCATATTCTTTTAAAAATACATTTTTTTATGTTCTATTTTAGTTTATTTTGTTAAAATGAGACACCTAAAAAGTTTGGTATTTGTGTAAAATCCTGTTGACTATCTTTGGCTGCAATTACCACATTCATACTTCTTGGCATTGATTCAACCAAATCTTTTTTTTTTCTTCTGTCTTTTGTTATATTTGGAGATAGGGTGTTTCATTTTTTCCGTAAAGCTTTTTTCAGGCTAAATTTGCTGGTTACTGAGCATTTTTTAATTTGTATGTGTAATAAATGTCACAAATGCTCGATTGTATTAAGGTCTGGGGACTGCTGTAGAGTTACAAGTCTCCAGGGAGCATTATAGAGAAGTCACTATTTGGTTTTGACAGCAGTATGCTAGGATTTTGGTCTTGTTGGAAGATATAAGGCACTCCAACCGTAATTTTCTTGCATTGTCTTTCAGAATATGGAGTAACACGTCTAAGTATATCAAAGTTATCATTTTCTCACCAATAATTTGCATATTTCCAACCTCTTTGTAACCCATACAGCCCCAGACGATGATGTTACCTCCTGCATTGCTTCACAGTTTTCAACATATTTTAAGGTTCTAATGCAGTATTTTCCAACACCGCCCCCTCAAATCTTAAGGATGTGTTTTGGTTTGAAAATTTCAAATTTGCCTTTGTCAGGAAAAATTCCTTTTTTCAAGAAATCTAGTAGTTTGTCTTGATCTAATAGTTTTTTTTTCTTTCCCCCATTAGCTTCTGAAATTTCTAATCTTTTTTCTATTAGCTTTTTCCTTAGCTGTTTTCCCTGGTGCTGTGCTGATTCAGTGCCTGAGAGCAGCAGCATTTGAACACTTCTCAGTGGGATTTTCAGAGCATTTTTCACTAGTTGCTGTCTTTCTCTCAATCAATTTTCTTGATCTCTTTGATGACGATTTATTATCCACTACAGCAGTCTCATTTTTCTTTTTAATACTATTATGAATTGAAGCACAATGATATATTTATATATTTAACTCTTGAAATTTTACGAAACATTTTGCCACTTAGTGCAGATAAACTACTTGTTCCCTCTTTGCAAATGAAATCTCTTTTAAGTTAGGTACCATGACAGAAAATTTTCTCTTAATCTGATTGAAATGAATTGAAAACAAATACACATGCTCATTTGAAGGGGACCTTGAAAGTTTAATGATGTCTCCTTTTGCTATAATTTGCATACTCCCTTTTTCTGTACTTATATTTTTTTTGCTGCATTAATTTTGTTATTTTTAAAAAATTTACTTTAAATATTTTATTTTTACACATTACACGCTATCTTGGGAGCGCTGTTTTTAAAAATTTATTATTTAATTTATTTTATTTCATTTCATTAGCTTGAAAATTCTAATTTTCAATGTGTTGTAATACTTTTTTTGTCAACTGTATATAGATTACCAACCTGATTTAATTTTTATTCACATCTACAAGATATTTTTCACTTATAACACCAGGCTTTTAGGATGCTGATTTTCGACATAAACATATACACAAATGGTGAAGCTATCATTTGGAGAATACTTTAAAAGAATATAAGAAATTAAGCTTTAATTTGAAAAAGACATATAACCGAGTAATTATGTGAAGTGTAATACAGAAACATAAATGTCAAAATTTAATTGTGAACTTTTCTCATTAAGATGAAGCTCATTCGAAATTAGATAATGATTATAAGAATTTTTCATCTTATTCTGTCTTCTAAAAAAAGATTCTGAATGAAACTCATCCATCCAATGAAATTATTCGAGTTTGTTGAACAGTACTAAAATATCTGTACTGATTTTTCCTGTTATTGATGAAGGTATTTTTACTTTAGTGATATTTGATAGATACCATGCGATTAAATCCATAATTGCTTAGCTCCTCAGTAGAAAGCGCCTGGCGAAAGAAAAAAAAAGTCAGTGCTTTCAAATTTGATTTTTAAATTTTACGCAATCGAACCCAATTGTAGTAGTGTAACATAATTTAACCTGCATAACTATTAAAGTATAGTAAAGAAACAAGGCAAATCAATTTTTGCTTTAAATATATTTCTCTTGGCGCAGCTTATACTCCTACTGAGTAGAAAATAACCATTTTATCCAATGTGGGGTTCGCCCCTCTTTCTCCTATAATTTTCTACCACTGTAATTTATTCGTCTCTTGAAGTGCATGGCAGGCTCGTGTTTAAAATCTCAGCAAGTTCTCAACTGCCAATTCTATTCATCTGGGCTGAATGAAGCTTTGGTCTCTTTTAAACTTTTCACCAATAAATTTATATGAATGGAACGAGTTTTTTAAATTTAAATTGGAAGGGTAAAAAGATGACTGCCGGACCCTATTGTTCATGCTTGCGGCCAACATCGTTTCTGTCGAGTCTTAAAGATCCGCCGTGTAGCGGGATTCCGGTCTCTCCCGTTAGCGTGGTGTGGAAGTTTGGAGAGAGAGGTGTCTGCTCAGGTTAAAAAAGAATTTAAAATATCTTTGATGGCGCAAAATATTTTGTTCTAACATTCAGTTTTTTATTATTATTTAGAAGAGCAGTGAAATGTTAATAATGTTTATTTTATACTTGGATAAAGTTTCACGTGTACCCAAGTTTGTCAATTACTGTAAAGTCATTGATTTGTTTTATACGATTCGTCAAATATATCGGAATGTTCATGTAAATGTTTGTTTTATTTATTTTTAAACTTATCAATGGCTTTGCGGTTTTACTTATATAAAATGTTACTTATTCGTTTTAATGTATTAAACTATTTCATTTTGCGCTTGCGCATTGCATTCCTGATATATATATATATATATATATATATATATATATATATATATATATATATATATATATATATATATATATATATATACGATTCAAATTCTGAATCGTATTGATCTTTCAATACGAATCTTTGCACGATTCAAATTCTGAAAGATTTCGCAAAAAAGTTTCTGATAGGGGTTGTAGTATCTAAATACAAACAAGCTACAAATTTCAATATAAGTATCTTATTTGTTACAGGCTATTTAGCGATTCAAATCATATTATTCAATTGATCTCCCTCCCCCATTAGGGTGTAAAATGTGTATGCAATGAACAGTTGATCTCGAGGGTTTTGTCGCACATGCATAGTTATACTGTAGTTCATGTCGGCACAAGTTCATCAATTCCCAGATAAATCTCGCTTCTTTAAATGATCCCATAACCAAAAATAACGCAGAGTGAGATCGGGAGAACGTACCAGCCAAGGGGTGGGATGTGAACGGCTAATCACTGTCATCTGTAAAATGTTACCGCAAACACCTGTGCACACATAATCCATTATATGGTAGTGGTCAAGGTTTCGGATTCGTGGCCGACGGTTTTCGTTCAGTCACAGGTTCGATTCTTGGCCGCCGTGTATCCGGGGATGATGCACGTTAAATCTGTCGGGCCCAAAGTCCTCCCGTTGGTGTGGTGTGGATGTTAGGATAGGGGGTGCCTGCTCAGGTATCATTCTCGTCACTTGACCGTGGTTCAAAATTACAAGGTCCGTCGCCAGTAACCCTCGTGTTGCTTCTAGTGCGACGTTAATAAAAACTAAACTAAACCATTATATGGTAGGGTACCATCCTGCGTAAGAATGGTAGATGTGCAAGGCATTATCTTTGCTGAAGTTAAGTTTAGATGAAACTGTTGAGTATGTCACGATTTCTGAGGGTCGTTATAAAGCCAGTATCGTCAATTTCTTCAAAGAATGGTCTAATGATAAATATTGGGAAGTGATCTCACTCCAGACGGCAACTTTAAGCAAAAACAGTGGACTTGTGTGGAAGGTACGTGGATTTTCTATGGCCCTAATCCGACAATTCCAAATTCTGGGTATTCACCGTTTCATTGAGATAAAAATGTTCTTCACTCCAAAGGATGTTCCTTGGCCTGTAGCCATTGACTTCTACTCGGGGAAGAAAAGTCAGCAAAAGCCTCGGTGAGTGTCGGTATCAAGCAATTACTGGTTGTGGTTGATCTTATATGAAAAAAAAGTGCATTATTTTTCACAGTATCTCCCACACTGTTCCGTTCGATACGCCTTACTTATCGTGACACTGCAAATGCATTACTGATGTCATGGTCGTTCGTCAGTAATTGCTTGACAAAGCCGCCTTCTCCCTCTGCCATGTTGAAAGCATAACAAAGCAGTTTCTTCGAATCGAGATTATATGTCTCCCACGTGGCCGCGGTAGCCTAGTGGTCATGGTTTCGGATTCGTGATCGGCAGTATTCGCTCAATCGCGGGTTCAATCTTTGGCTGCCAAAGACCCGCCGTGTATCCGGTGTTTAAACTGCAATTCGCAAATAGCATATCAAAGTAATAAATCGAAAGTTCCTTCCTGTCAGACGGTGGTCATCATCTTTCGCATCATCAGGTCAGGATGCTGATGTTCAATTTATCCACACAGACTCAAATAAAGGCCATCGAATGACATCAATTTCTTTAATTTAACGTTAAGATGTCACAACACAACAAACATTAACTATAATTAAATATCCTAATTCGCGTATTTTTCAAATTCACTAACATAGTTCCTTTTCAATATCTCATTTCCCTCTCCACTCCAGAACTAACTAAAATTCTTTCTCCCCCCCCCCACATCTGGCGCCTAGCGCCTTCTATCGTTAGTTTCAGCAGCCGGGGCTGATGCACGTTAAATCTATCGAGGCCCTAAGCCCTCCGTTGGCGGGGTGTGGAAGTTAGGAGAGGGGGGTTCCAGCTCAGGTGTCGGTTCTCGTCGCTTGACCTAGGTTCAAAATTACGAGGTCCGTTGCCCATAGCCCTCGTGTTGCTTCTAGTGCGACGTTAATAAAAACTAAACTAAACTGTTGGGTCCCAAAGTCCTCCCCTTGGCATGGTGTGAAAGTTAGGAGAGAGAGTTCCAGCTCAGATGTCGTCCTCGTCATTTGACCGAGGTTCAAAATTACGAGGTCCGTGGCTAATAGCTCTCGCGTTGTTTCTGGTGCGACGTTAATAAAAAAATTAAAACTATGTGTCTCCCACGCCTTGTGGAGACAGTGGTCCTCGACGCCACTTCGTTCTACTTCAAAATACACGAAGAGCTGCTACAGCATTTCCCTGCTTTTCGCTCTAGTTAACTAATAGCAGTCGTAACTAAAACAAATGCTACTCACTCGATCTCCTTCCTTTTTATACCTTGAACTCGCGCACTATTCATCTGCTTTTTAAATCAGGTTATTTTCTTCTTGCAGGGTCACAAATATCGTTCCTTGTACTGTCATAATACTTTAAAATAGGGGAGGGGGGTTACATACTATAAAGCTTGAAATTGTTAAAGTAGCACACAGTTATTTATTACATGTCATTTCAAGTATTTTGACTCTAAGACTCCTCCCAGCGGAATTGTTTTGAAACTTTTTTTAAGCGCATTCTTTGAATTGTCTATCCACAAATTTGCGAATCAATCCGCATTTTATAGTAACAGCTACAGAGTTCTTTGAATAGTTACAATCACCTAGTATATACTTCATTTTCTGTAAACTATCACATATTTAAAAACTATCTGGTATCCGAAAAAGTTCCTGTACTGGCGATTCATGAATTTACTATACAAAAACAAACAAACAAAAAACTTTAAATCTATTAACTTACATTTACTTCAAATGTTCAGAATGTCCGCCCCTTTCTTGGAGTTACAGCTGAACTCGTTTGCGCATATTTTGAAAAACACGTATTAAGACGCTGGAAGTGACTTCTAGTAATTACAATTTTCTAATCATCCATAGTTTTGGGATTATAATCAATAACTTAGTTCTTTAAATATCCCTACTGAAAAAATATCTGGGAATGTTCAAATCAAGGGAGCTATGATTCTTGGTTCAAAGAAATCGGCGCATTATGCCATACGAGCAGAGGCGTAGCGATGGGGTGTTAAGGCGGGTTATAACTCCCCACCCCCATACAAATTTCTGTATGCTGAAATTTTAAAATATTTTTAATTGTGAATTTTTATTTATTTTTAGATAGAATATTCGGAATCCCGTACATCACATCAACATTTTCACCTCGAAAATAAACAATGAAATTTGAAATTAATTTTGAGATATCAGTTGAAGTGGGGAGACCCCCCCCCTTTCCATAAGAAATTTCTTGCTACGTCCGAGCATACGAGTAATAAAACTAACACAAGCTTCGAGATTTTTGGCGATCGATTATCTTAAGAAATCTTTGGCTGTTTCGTTCCCTTAGACAGAGCATTCGCAGACTTTTTTTTCTCAGGATATTTAAAGCACAAAGTTTATGAAGACAACCTTCCAACTATAAATGATCTGTGAAAATTTCCCCTTACCCACAGGATACAAGAAATTACTCCTTTTTTAAAGTTTGTTGTTTTGTATGATAAATATACGAATTGGCCGAATGGGAGTTCTTAGGGCACCCGGTGTAATGTAGCTGCTATCACTCACGAAATGACCCTCTCAAGTTTGCTGAATGTTTTCAAAATTAATGAAAGTTTACTTTTTTACCGTTGAGGTTATTTGGAGGGTTGTAACCCCCGCCCTCCCCCCACACACACCTACGAATTGCTGTTTGCTGAAATTTTAAAACACAATTTTTTACTGTGAACTTATATTTATTTTTAGAAAGAATTAATATTCGGAATCGATTGACCTCTTTATTTTTCTGAATATCTGCTAAACTGATTAATACCGTTGTGAGCATAAAAAATATACAATTATAATTCTTCTTAAAAATAAATATATATAAGTGATAAATATATATAATTAAGTAATTCGCTTAGATATATAAATATATCTAAACGAATTACTTAATTTTAAAAAAATAATAATTTTATTGCACCTATTTATCTCTTTTTGCTGAAAGTATTTTTCCCCTTAAAAAATACAATGATATTGACATCATTCATGGATAAGTACATCACATCAACATTTTCACCTTGAAAATAAATTATGAAATTAATTTTGAGATATGAGTTGAAGTGGGCAGACCCGCCGTGTAGCCGGAGCTGAGTCCTCTCGTTGGTGTGGTGTGGAAGTTAGGAGAGGATGTGCCAGCTAAGGTGTCGTCCTCGTCACTCGAGTAGCCCTCGTGTTGCTTCTAGTGCGACTTTAATACCCCCCCTTCTGATAAAAATTGCTCCCTACGTCCCTGCATACGAGTAATAAAACTTAGACAAGCTTCTAGATTTTTGGCGATGTAAGAAATCTTTGTCTATCTCAAGAAATCTTTGGCTTACTCACAGAAAAGCAGAAACCACTCCCAGTATCCTGAAATGCTTTTCTCAAAATAAGTGCGAACGATTTTTGGCCTCCTAAAAAGGGGCTGGCATTTTGAACATTTGTTCTAAATGTATGCTCAAAAATTTTTATACGTTTTGTTAAGAGGGGATTTTCCCCCCATTATCATAAAAATAACTGTTTTAAAGTTTGTTATTTTTGTAAGATAATTTTTTACGAATCGTCAGAAAGGGAAATTTTGGTGCACTCGGTATAATGTAGCTGCAATCACTTACGAAATGTCCTCTCAAGTTTGTGTGCTGATTGTTTTCAAAATTGAATACTAATTAAAGTTTGTTTTTACAAAATACTTTTTTGTTATTTTTGAGAGCGTATATTGACTAAAATACATGTAGTTTTACCAGGAAAAAATGATTTTATTGTTATTTTAGAGAGGATTTTCGCGGTCTCAATTTCTCATTTGTCTTTTCATATGTAATTAAAGTGAAATTTGAGATTCTAACCTTATTTGATGTCTTTATAGGATCAAATTTTTGCGAGTGCTGCAGAAAATACTGAAGATAGAAGAAAAAGAATTAGAACATTGGATCCAAGCTTTATTCATGGAATGGACATTTTGAGGGGTATATATAAATTAAAAATGTTAGGCCCTGAATTGGAAGAAGAAATCTCCACATTATATGAAAACATCCATTTAAAAAAG
>BMAW01112633.1:58199-72555 GCA_019974015.1 Nephila pilipes
TGCAAGAAAGAAAGTTTCCATATTTGGCGCCATGTCTTATCACAATGATTTTTTCGAATCTGGTTCCTATATTTTTAATATAATGACTACAAAACTTTCAAATGCGTGTTTTGATTTTTGTAGATTATTGCAATACTTCACAACAGTCTCTTTTAGAATTCAAATTATAGCAAAATAACTAACAGTTTTAACTAATATTCAATAATTTTCTCTAATAAACTTTGCCACCATAACAAAAAACGTTGGTTTATATCGATAGTTATTTGATTGTACTTTTCTTATTAAAAAATTTATAGTAAAGATATTGTTGCAAAATTTTTAATGGCTCATTACAGTATGAAATTCATATCATACTTAGTATTTTAATATGGGAAACTAGGAAATTAGGGATAAAGAAACGGATTTTATTTTATATAAAACTTTTGAAAATCTTTTTCTATCATTATGTATTTTTTACATAAACTTCTTATTCATTTTAAGGTATATAAAAAGCTTGATTGTGAAATTTATAATTTAAAAGGAATATTTTAAAGTCTTGAATATTATTTTTGAAGAGATACAGATAATTATATTTAACATTTTTTATGAGGTAAATGCGTTAACTGGAGGAAGAAAATATCTCAGTAGCAATCTGTTTTGGATCTCTTATTGTATGCAGAATATTTTATTCCTCATAAGAAAGGATATTTTTGTTAGATATTTAATTTCTCAACTTTGTTAAATTGTTTAAAAAATTCTTTTCTCGTAAATAATCATAAATTGAACTTTGGGTGAAAAGGTTTATACACACACACACACACACACACATATATATATATATAATTCAATTTAATATACTCCAATAGACAAACAAATAAATAAAAAACCAGCATTTACATCTTCTAATAAATGTATTTACACAACATTTTAGAATCGTCATTTTACCGTCCCAGAATGAATTCGGCTGGAATTCCATGAAATATTTTCACTGATAAATAAATATCTGTAGTGGTATCAAAGACAAATATATAAAACAGGATAAAATTATAAGTTGAACAATTATTACTATTTGTATTACTGCCCAACTGTACTGTTGTAATTATTTAATATGATTTTAACTATCATTAACAAAAATTTAATGACTGACCCCATTTCTTTTCTGACATATGAAAATTTCCAGTATGAAATTTACATAATTTGTGAGACATATGATGTTACAAGTTTAATCACTAAATATTAAACAGAAAGATTTCAGACTCAGTCTTTAAAAACACACAATGTCAATAACTAAATTGTGTAGCAAAAAAATACAATAAAATTATTTTACGAAATGACTGTACTAACACACATGTATTTATTTTATTCCAGCACAAAAGATAAACTTTGCTTGTTCTCATGGGAATATACAAATTATTTCTTGCTCATATTTTGAATGAATTTCAAACATGAAAAGTATTCTGAATCTTGTGCATTTTTTATTTTTTATGCGTATTCATAAAGAGAGAGAGAGCTCATAACTTTTAAATTAAAGAGATGCTTTGTGAAAACATATTTGAATCAAAATAACTTCGTTATTATTGGAACATAAGTGAATTTTAGTAATAAACTTGCTTATGTATGTTAAGCAATTAATACTGTGTATTTTAAAATCTTTTTTATGTTTTTCATAAGATGGAAATATCAGTAAAAAAAAAGCACATAACTTAAAAACTACTACTACATTCTTTTCAAATTCATTAAGAAAACATAGTCTGCTGAATGCTATTCATCCCTTTCATCAAAATACGAACTCATGAACTTCAATGAATCTGTAAGAAAAAAGGAAATAACATTTACTTCATACACAAAAGTATATTAAATAAATATTACATTTTAAATGCTTCAAGAAGTATATAAAAAAAAATCAAGCTAACTTTTAGAAACACAATTCATATTTTTTCTCATTTGACACAAACCAAAATTTGAAGTATTTTTTTTAGAAAATATGTTTAATTATCTATGATTATCAGAAAAACATAATACAACAAAAATGTTATTTAAATTGTGTCTCTCATTAATATTAAAAAAAATTATTTAAATTTAAAAAAATTTAGTTGCAATTACACAAAATCAAACTCATAAATTACTAGATAACGAAAAAGGAGAATCAAAAGGAATAAAAAATACAAACAAGAAAAACAATACAAATTAAAATTATTTTACTATTTAAATTTCCTGTCAAAATGGATTTGATCGCGGGAATTTGTTATCTTATGATCAATTTCCAATATATGAAAATTATGCCAGCTGAATCATTTCCTACATATGAAAAATTCCAATATAACATTTGGATATTCTCATGGCATATAATAAGTTTATTCCGATAATTGAAAATATTCCGAAATAGTTTATTCCGATGAATAAAAAAATTGAAAAAAAAAAAGACAAAAATTGGTTGACAAGGAGGATCGAAAATAGACAAGGATCACAAAGGCATCCCGGGAGTGCGTCACCCGTGTTTACCAAAGACAATAAACGCCATGGGAAAGAAAAAGATCACTAGGGTAACTCGGGGTCATGATGCCCGTACTTACCTGAAGAAGGCAAGTCCCTGAGGTCCCCTAATATAAACCCCAGACGCTGGATACCCATTTTAGTCGCCTCTTACGTTATGCATGAGCTACAGTGGGACTATTCTGTCATTCCCGGTCACCACGCGAGTCTATTTGTTCCAGAATTTAACTGACTAGAAGTCATCGGCATTCAGGGTATGGAGCCCCAGCAGCAATTAGAACAGACATGGAATAAATGTCTTCAACTAACAGGTGAATTGAAAAGTCCCCGGCCTGACACATAGATGGCGCTACTAGACTTAAATCCATATGTTTTTTAGTTAGCCCTAACCCTCAAAAGATGCGTGTATATATTTGACAGCTGTCGGATCATTAGTTTGTGAATTATAGCATTTTGAGTGAAGCAACTTTTGTTATTGTGAAAAAAATGGATAAAAAGGAATTTCGCGTGTTGATAAAATATTGCTTTTTGAAGGGAAAAAATACAGTTGAAGCAAAAACTTGGCTTGATGCCGAGTTTCCGGACACTGCCCCAGGAAAATCAACCATCAAGGATCGGTATGCAGTGGTCGCCCAAAAGAGGTTGTTACCGACGAAAACATTAAAAAAATCCACAAAATGATTTTGAATGACCGTCAATTGAAATTTAATGAAATAGCAGACACTCTAAAGATATCAACTGAACGTGTACATCATATCATTCACGAATATTTGGGTATGAGAAATCTCTGTGCAAAGTGGGTGCCGCGCGAGCTCACTTTTGACCAAAAACAACGACGAGTTGATGATTCGGAGCAGTGTTTGAAGTTGATCAAGCGTAATAAACCCGAGTTTTTGCGTCGATATGTGACAATGGATGAAACATGACTCCATCCTTTCACTCCGAAGTCCAATCGACAGTCATCCGAGTGGACTGCACACGATGAACCCGCTCCAAAGCGTGGGAAAACGCAACAGTCGGCTGGCAAGGTTATGGCGTCTGTATTTTGGGATGCGCATGGAATAATTTTCATTGACTACCTTGAAAAAGGAAGGACCATCAACAGCGACTATTACATAGCGTTATTGGACCGTTTGAAGGACGGAATCGCCGAAAAACGGCCGCATTTGAAGAAAAAGAAAGTGCTGCTTCACCAAGACAATGCACCGTGTCACAAGTCAGTGAAAACGATGGCAAAAATCCATGAATTGGGCTTCGAATTGCTTCCTCATCCACCGTATTCTCCAGATCTGGCCCCCAGCGACTATTTCCTGTTCTCGGATCTCAAAAGAATGCTCGCTGGGAAGAAATTTTCGTCGAATCAAGAGGTGATCGCCGTAACTGAGGCCTATTTTGAAGCAAAGGACAAATCGTATTACAAAAATGGTATGGAAAAGTTGGAGGGTCGCTATAATCAGTGTATCACTCTTGAAGGGAATTATGTTGAATAAAAAAAAACTAATTTTGCCAAAAAAATGTGTTTTACTATGCTAGGCCGGGGACTTTTCAATTGACCTGTTATATTCAAGCCAACGGACTAAAAATGATAACCCCAGACCAATCATCGACTTTAGAATCGCCAAAGGTTTCGAAGGTAGTACAGCCCTTACCGAAACACACCTTTTTAACAACCATAACCTGGTACCCCTCTTCTGGGCTTTAGAGGAATGGTATATGACACTCTAGAAAAAGCAACCTTCTTTATGGATGCTCTCAAAGACTCCTTTCAGGAATATAGCTATCCATACAGTGACTCGTTTATCAATTTAGTAGAAAGAAATGTCAATAAATTCCTCGCACAAACGAATTAACTTTCACACTACTTCTCACTTCACCTACTGAAATTTACGGCATGATTTTAAAATTAAAAAACAAAAAAAGCCCCAGAAAAATACAAGATCAAGAACTTAGCATTGAAATCCCTTGCAATCAAAGCCATCACCTTCTCAATAAGATAAACAATAATGCCTATAATTTAATTACTTCCAAAAATGGCAAATTTCGAAAAAAAAAAAAAAGAAAAACCTGTGGTGGACTTGAAACTATTCGACAGATTCCCTGAGCTAAAGGAACTAAATACAATGGAATAATCCGTCTCCAAATTAAACTTCACTACGCACACCAAAATGTAATTTTTTTTTTTCAAATTTGAGCTTGAAATTGGAAAAAAAAAAAAGACTCCGTAGTCTTATGATCCTTTAAGATATTAAGAAAACTTTTATTCATGAAGAAATTTTTTTATAATGCAATTTTATTTCCTTCACTTGACTCATATTCTCTAATAATGGAACATCAAACAATTTCTACAAGTATTACCTATTAACGAAAAATAAACATTTGCTTACTGCAAAATTCCATATGCAATATATTTCCCATTAGATAAGCCCGTGAAAGAATATGACAGTTTCATTCAACCACAAAGAAGGCATTGTATTTAACAAAAAACGTTATTTGAAGCATTTTCAAAAGTACCACTGGAATAGTAGGGGGATTTAGATAAAGTTTTTTTTTTTAAAAAAAAAAAAAATTCCTTTTCTGATTATATTCAAGTTTCCCTTTTAACTAAAATAATTACCCAAATTAAAAAGACTACCTTTTATTAATTACAATATGATAGATGAAATCAGACTAATCGCTCTTGAATCATTTCAGAACAACCGGATTCATTAAGTTACAAGCCGAAATATTTTATTTTTTAAATTCCTTAAAATGGTGAGATATAATTGTATGTATGTGTTTTTTCAAATAATTGAAAGCAAATTAAGTTAAATTTCAGAAATCATCAAGAAGTCAATCAGTTTACCTCAGATTTCCACAAATGATTGGCTATAATAGGCACTTAAGAGTGTAATTAGCACCACACAACTAAAATATAGACAAAAGTATAATTTCTTTACTTTTTCCGAATTTTCCTATCAAAATATGTACATTTCAATTTTGATTTGGCTCATTTGGATTAAACTTAATTTCTAAGTTACAAGTTCTTCTCCCCATATTTTAGTAATAAATTGTACATCCTTTACATTGACAAATTGTCTGTTAAAAAATACTTAATAATTTTTGTTTTGATCATCTGAGTAGAAACGAAAACATTCTTATTTGAATTATTCTTTTTCTTCTCCAAAAGACGCTTTTTTTTTTTTTTTTTTTGCTTCTGTCAGTTTATATTTTATCTTTAAATGAAACTTAATTCGAATTCCCATCTTATGTAAGTCAACCTTTGTTCACATCTTTTCTTCTACATTCATTTGAAGAGCAATTATATTGCATAGTTTTTTAACAAAGAACAAGAGTGATAAACAATCTGAAAAAGCTATAATCTGCCTATGAATAAAGAAGATTAATTTGTACAACCTATTATTATTCGTGTGGTCGATTCTATATGGAACAGTGACTTGGAAAACAGAATATTCTAAGAAATATTTTTTTAACCTCGTTAAAAAAAATACTTACCTAAATAATCAAAAATTAAATAACTTCACACAAAATTTTAATTATAAAGTAATATTTTATACGCTCAAATAATTTTTTAGAAGAAAATAATTTGCATTTTTTTTTTAAAAAAAAAAGAAATGTTTGCATCCAAATAGGTCTTTAAATTTTAACTGCTACAAAGTGGTCTTAGATATCCCGTGATATATTTCATTTGTACATCCTTACTTACATTCTTCAAAGTCAAAATGATCCTTGCACTTAGCAATTCCTTTTTATGAGTAATTGTGAGCATCTGAGAAACATTAATTACAAGTTTCAAGCTAACAAGATTTTTAACTAAACTTTTAAAATGTATGAAATCACACGAACATAGTATAATTGTAATTGTGAGAATATAAAGGGATTTCTTAGCGATCACACTGTATGGAAATTTAGTAGAAAATTTTTTAATGTGATTATCGTACTGCGAATGCGGTTGCTATCGTAGCATACAATGTGAGGGGAGAATTAATGAATTGTAAAGTCCTATGAATTTTGAAAAAATTCGCGTCACACATAAGAAATCCAATGAATACATCCAAAAAATTAATTTTTTTTGAGTTCACTACCCCATGGATTTTTCATTTGTTCAAGAACAAAAGAAAAATGTTACTGGTGTCATAAACTTTACAAGCTTTTTTGAATTATATTTTCCATAGTTTTCAAACATAATTAATATTAATGATTTTATGAATTTTCAATTTTTATACATGTCTTAATAAGGCAGAGAGTAAATTAAGAATTTAAAACATTATTTTCGGCAATAAATGGTAGAAAATAATAGTAAATATTTTAATCTCATGTATAAACAATTTTAATGGGTATTTCATTAAAAAGGAATAATAATTAGTATAAAGAGCAAGGAAAAAAAAGAACGAAAATGATCAAAAAGAATTGAACACAACAAAAATATTTCGATTAGACAACAACAACAATCAAATAATTTTTATATGCCAGTCCAGTGGACTTTTTACTCCTTTTAATTTTTTTTTACACCATGAGTAAAGTAGAAAAACGTCAACAAACATATTACCAATCGTTGTCTAAGATATTGCAAAAGAGGATATGACACTAGAAGCCTATCCAAATCTCTACAATTAATTTGTAAATTTCCTAGACAAATAGTGGGCTTTAAAAATTTTAAACCCCTGCGAAATAAAGATACCAGATGTACATTATAAAGTTACCCATAAAAAGAACTGAAAATATACTCAAGATCCTCCACCTCTGAAAATAAGTCTCAGACCAATAGACAAACTTAGAATAAATAGTTTTTACAGTGTTACTGATACACTGAATGTGGAGCGAAGGATGTGAAACGTATACGATGGAATAGCCGGTAAATTTTCGTTCCTGAATAAAACACAAGATGTCGATCGAAAATTTTAATATGAATAATGTTGTATGAAATTACTTGATTCATATCTACAAGATCTCAGCGTCGACATAAAAACTGTATTTAAAAAGTTCCATTCATATGTGATTCATAAAATAAGATCCAGTGATATTCCAGAAACGACGTTCATCGCAATCGCAAGCATAATAATACAAAATAATATACATGATGATGAAATAGAATCAATATTCCCTAATGAGAACCTAAGTGTGCGTATATTTTTATGCATGAAGACATCCAACTTTCTTCTTTTGATGTAATTTCTCCTGACAGCAAAAGAGGGTTAAGTTAAAATATGGGCTTTTTGGAAGCCTTGTACAATTTGTAAATAGTGTAATTATTTGCTTATGTGTAATTGGCGCGTAGAGACTGTAAATAATTGTGTTTAAAAAGAACCAGATCTCCCGTCTTTCCATGTTGGATTATTATTCACCACAATATTGGTGCCGAAACCCGGGAGGTATCTTCGTAGCCAATTAAAAGTAAATCTTTAAATATATTTTTCACGTCTTTTTCAAATCGATTTCGGAAAAACGATGAATAATTTTGAAAAATTGAAAAATAAAAGAGCCGCTTTGCACAGAAGTATAACTACACTCTATAACAAAAAAACGACGCACCAGGAAGGAGTTGCCCGATTGTAATGAAATTTCAAAGACATTTGGACTGAACATGCAAATGATTAAAATTTGGTGTCCAATGCATGAATAGTGGGAGGTACAGCACATTGGAACTGCGCACTCAGCTGGTGTATATAGAGAAGTAATTCTCAATCGGATGGTCAAATTTTCTGTTGTATTGTGATTTAGGATACCTTTCAACGTCTGAAAAAATACCTCTCCGCAGGATTCGAGTTCATTACGAGCAACTGTCATATTTGAAAGAGGTCGTATTATTGGATTGACAGAAGCAGGTTGGGCAAATGGGAGAATCCCTCGTCATATGGGTCGAAGCGATGCTGCGATTAGAAGATGCTGGCAAGATTGGGTGGACAGAGGCAGATTTCAGAATCATGATGGTAGTGGTGGAACTAGGTCCACTGCATATTAGGAGGACATAGTGATTGTCATATCAGCTGTCACTGCGCCTGATTCATCGTTATCAACCATCAGACGTGTGATCCGCTCACGAGTGTTCACCATGACCATTCACAGACGCCTGATAGAGCGAAATCTACGCTCGTACTGATCGCTACGCCATCTACCACTCACGCCTGCACACTGTCGAGCCATATTACAGTGATTATTACAGTACTGGCTCCATAGTGTGCATTCCAACCTGATTCCTCAATTAGGATGGATTGATGCTGACTGGGGACGTATAGTGCTTAGCGACAAATCCCACTTCCAACTGTGTCCTGACGATCATCGAAGATGTGTTTTGAGACACCCAGGGCAGCGTGCCGATCCTGCTTTCACTATTGTACGCTATACAGTTCCTCAATCAGGAGTTAAGGTCTGGGGTGCCATTTCCCTCCATAGTCGAACCCCTTTGGTAGTCATTAAAGGCACACTTACAACACAGCGGTACGTCGACGACATTCTGAGACCTGTTTTGCTACAGTTCCTTTTGCAGTACCCTGGCCGCCTTATTTTTCAGCAAGATAATGCCAGACCACATACGACACGTATTGCTATAAACTGTCTTACAGCTTGTCAAAGACTTCCTTAGCCAGCCAAATCTCTCGCCAATCGAGCATGTCTGGGATATGATGGGAAGGCGACTGCATCTACCAAGGAATGTTGATGACCTCGCCCGACAATTGGAGCAAATTTGGCAAGAAATACCGCAGGAGACCATCAGGGAGCTTTATCACTCTAAGCCATTTGGTGTGGCAGCTTGCATCCAGGCAAGAGTTGGTTTAACACCTTATTGAGTTTGTTATTTTGTAACTATATAACTCTTTAATAAATCATTCAAATTTTCTATTCTGTACATAATTTTCCTATCCGTCAATTTTTGTCTCCATGGGACAAATCCTTCTTTGTGCGGTTTTTTTTTTCTTCTTTTTTATAGACCGTCGTTATAACACCTGATACCCCTTAATAAAGAACATAGAAATATGTTTTATAAGTTTATTTATGTTTATAATCTGTTTTGAATGCTTTTAACTAATTGTAATTGAATAACGTAAAATAATATCGTGTTTATCGCCGACTTAATCCTTTCTAATGTAATGGGAAAAAAATTTAAAAACTATTAATATTAGCCATTAAGCTGATTCATGTTTAATCATGTAAAAGTCTTAAAGTGTTTCCAATTTTAAAATTCCTTCCCAGCTAAGTACTAAAAGGTTTTCGCTGAATTCAAATGAGTACCACAAAAAAACTGAATTTCATATTTTGATAACATGTAATCAATTATATTTTACGAAGCGTTATGTAGGCTGTTGACAGAGATTATGTGGAAAACAAAAGAGATTTAAGTTTACGTTTTTCTATAATGTCTTACTAGCTCTGCAATTAATTTAAATTATCATTAACAAAAAGTACAAGGGTAGGAATTGAAGGTTTAAAAAAACATATGGATTTAAGTCTAGTAGCGCCATCTATGTGTCAGGCCGGGGACTTTTCAATTGACCTGTTAACTGTGAAATATAATTTTCTTTATTGATCTTTTTGTAATGTAGCCTTGGAAACAGTGCGATGACTATTGGCGACGGACCTCGTAATTTTGAATCTCGGTCAAGTGATGAGGACGACACTTGAGCTAACACCTCTCTCTCTAATTTTCCACACCATGCAAATGGAAAGACTTGGAGCTTCAAAAATTTTACGCGCATCATCTCGACTACACCAGGGGGGTTATTAGTATCAACAGGACTCGAACCCACGATTGGATGAAACATCATCTGCTGCAAGTTCGCGACCATGACTACTAGGCTACTGCGGGCACTAATGTTTTTACTGAAATATATTTTTAATGAACAAATAATACAACTAAGCGCAGTTACTTAAAGACGCAATGTATCTAATGTACCTTAAAACTATTTTTACTCTTTCAATGACAGGCCCATGGTGTGTGTTGAAGAACATGTAGCCAATAGTAATAGAAGTTTCTCAGTACCATGGACAGGAGGAAATTTGTGCGGTTCTGAAACGCAAGAAACAATTTTCAATGAATCTTACTGGTGTAAACTGTGTTATTAATATATTTTTGAACATGTACTGAATGTCTTTTTTTTAGGTTTAGATATGAATTATATACAGTCAAACCTGTTTTTATGCTCTCTTTTTTGTGCCGTTCTTTTTGAGCGGTTTTTATGTGCTTTTTTTTTTAATGCGGTGTATTTACTTCATTAGTTAACTCGACCGCAGTCTTAAAGTCAAATTAAGAAGTCAATAAGCTTAAAACTCTAAATTAAGATACGTAAGAGAAAGACAACACACAGTTTATAAACAATTAATATAGATATGCACGATCATTTTCTCTTTTGAACCTCTCATAACTCAATTAATTCTAGTCTACATTCTTATGATAAAGTTTTATCTTACCCTATCACTTATTCCGGTTCAAGTATACTTTTCGATTAAACCAGATTCAACCCTTATTGTTCAAATAAGGAGTTACTTCCAACTTAAACGATCACGATTCACTTCTATCTACTTGTACTTCTATTCCTCTATATCCCTTCTATTTCCTTTCAATTCTATTTCGTTTGCACATATCCCTATCTCGAATACAATTCACTACCCTTCTTATCTTCATATAATTTACTTCATATGTTTCGTTTGGTATGCAAGGATTTAGTAATTGTATGCAAATTACAAAAAGATCTCAAAGTTAGTGAAGGGAGAATCGTATCTTGACCCCCTGAGTCTTAATCCCAATACGTATCTTAATCCCACGAGTCTTAATCCCAATACGTATCTTAATCCCAAGAGTTTGAACGAACTAGAGGCAAGGTTACAGCAAATATGGAACGAAATGTCTCAAGACATCATACAGAACTTGTATGCCTCAATGCCCGATCGTATCGCATCGTGCATTCGCTCTACAGGGGGTTCAACAGGGTATTAAATCCTCCGTTATTTTGCCTTTTTCTCTGAAATAAATGATCCTTTATCTTTAATTTTCTAATCATTTACTTATATCAAAGTAGTCATTACGTATGTAAAATTTCGTTTCATTTTGACGACTCCTTCTTGGTGCGCTAATTTTTTTGTCCATGAGTGTATATAAAAAGAAAAAAAAAAAAAAAATAAAAAAAAAAAAATTAAATACATTTTTTAAAATTTATTTTATTTATTTATTTGCCTAAATCTATTAGAATGAAGCATTTATTTAATTCCAGATTAATAAATAATTTAATGAGAGTAAGAAAAAAAAGTGGCTTAAAAGCAGCGAAAAATATCACTCATAAGAGTGAATTGAAAAAGAAACTAGTAACCAAAGATCTGTAGTTTCATTAGAAGGTGAGTAGGAGGGAGGATGCATTAAATGGATAATTTTAGCGGTCTTGAAGAGATGTGTATGTGTGTTGCGCAGAAATAGTTGCGTTGCTATGGCAACTGAAAATTTAGTTATCCTTGTCAAAGTTGGCGAAATCAGAAAATCTCTTCGTAAGTATTCTTTGAAAAGGATGCGACGAGGAATTGACTTGTTTTGTAAAAGCAGCAGTCTTGTTATTTCTTGTTTCTCAATTATGCATTGAATGTATAGTAAGGTGACCAATTTTTTTACAATGAAAAGGAGGACGAAAAAATTTAAGAAAAAAAAACCGAAACATTTTATTAATTCAAACAAAAATATACTAATTATGCTTTACATCCCTTTTAATTAAACGAATATTTTTCCATTAAATGAATACTTTTTGTCAATATATCATTTTCTAACAATATTTTGGAAATTTCCGAGCAAGAAATATCCTTCATATTGAATTTTGCGGTAAATGCTGCAACTAAAGTATCAACATTCAATCTTGATTTCTCACTTGTCCAAAACTCATTACCAATGGAAAAAAAAATCTTTCAACTGCTGCATTAGTTCCAGGACAACACAACGTAAATTCAACAAGAATAACTAAATTTTCATATGGAATATGCTAATTTTTGAAATGGTTAAATATTGCCACCCAACGTTTATCAATTTCAACATGTTGATTTTCCCTTTGAATTTAAATATACAATCAGTCATCTAATTTCTTTAAATAGACCATTGCCATCGATTTTAATATCAGGCATTTCTTTCGATAAAAACTCAACACAATTTTCAATATCTGTTCAATTTACTCGCGATCAAGTCAAAGAACACCATTGAAAACTGTTATTTCCTATGATAATTGTTTCATACCATTCTTCGACATATTGGAAAGATGTTTGGCGAAAATTCTGAACTTCTTTGGTAAATCTTTCCGTTATATGCACGGATTTTATTCCTCTAAGATTGACAATTTTCTTTCCTTTTTATTATTAAAGGAATAAATTTTTCTTTAAATCGTGATTTATACTAAGGGACAAAATCGTTCAAAGTAAGACTAACTTCTGTAGTTGAAATGTGTTCCCCTTCAATCTTTGGAATCGTATTGTATAAAATAGATGCCTGATTATGTACAAAATACATTAATATCTCCGATAATTCATAATTGAGAAAAAATTCCAGAATTTTTGGACATTGTCTAAAGTTAAAAAATATGAATGGGGAGGCTTAAATAATTGTAAAACACGCTCTATAGCTGGTATTAGAGCGAGCATCTAACATATAAATATCCCACAAGTTTTTTTTTTTAATTCAACATTTGCGAAACAGTTTGGAGCGGCATCTCTGAATACAGAGAGTAACAGATTAGTTTTAAAATATCGAAAAAAAGGACAAAAAGGAGGACACTGTTCAAGGAAGGACAGAACATACAAAACGATCGCTAATAGAGGACGATTGATCACTTTATATATAGTTATTTCATAATTGTTTTTTATATATTATACATCTGGTCATCACGTGGCGTAATTAGGGATCGCGGTTAATTTTAACATTTAACGCTGCGTTAGGTTTGCTTATTGTATTGTTAGATATATTATGTGACACACGTGATACGCTCTTGTGATAGTAAATGTTTATTAATGTAAACGGTAGTTTGAATGATATTGAGTGTATCCAAAATTACAGCAAAATACATTTTACGGTTCCCGAGTCTCAGGTAGAAACCAGTGAAAGGAGAGGATAGGAACTTTTCTTCTTGACGATTGCTTCTGAAATCAAAGTACAGATGGGAACAACTTTCCTAAAAATTTATGTATATTAAACTCCTTTGTAAACTCTCTCTAGATTTCACTCATCTTCTTTAAATTGATGAGGGAATCATGACACCGGGTCACCGTAATTATCTTTTATTTTCCCATGGGGTATACAGTTTGTGTTAAAAATGGGCGACACCCCCAGAGATCTAGCTCTTATACTTTTAAACTATACGAACACACACACTCACTTGATTTAACGGTATTTAATGGCAGTTTTATATTCATACGATATTTCTAAAACATCCATTTCCTGAATTATATTTATTTAGTTTATTTATTAGAGAATCTTTAATTCCCCACTTCGTTTGAGGATCAAATAAAGTTTCGTAAGTTTAGAGAGTTCAATACAAAAATTATAACTCTTAAACATTACACTCCTAGCAGGTTTCGTAGAGTAATTTGATAGATAAACCTATTGCATTCTTTATAAAGACACTATACTCTACAAACAATAAAACGTCCAAACTACATCCAAAGAATAAAACAAAATTCTTATACAAATTTAGCAACAACAAAAATAATCTCTTCTAAGATGTGTGAAAGATGATTATATATATTCTCAAATCAGACTTCCATTTAAAAATGTCAAAACTTACTTATACATATTATTTTATTTTGTTTAAATAAATCATTATTTTTTACAGAAAATCTTTCACACAATTACAGACATTATTTTTGACTTTCAACATGCATTAGTATATTTATATATATATATATATATATATATATATATATATAT
>BMAW01112638.1:12793-45430 GCA_019974015.1 Nephila pilipes
TATATATGAGAGATAGTATTTTTTAAAATACTATCAATGATAAAATATACAATTGCATTTGGAACTTTTTTTTTTTTGTAAGAGAATGTAATTTTTTTAAATACTGTCAATTACAAAATATATTTTGAATTTGGAAAATGTATTTGGAACTTTTTTATATATGAGAGAATGTATTTTTTACAAAACGATCAATTACAAAATACATAATTGTATTTGGAACTTTTTTATGAGAATTTTTTTTTTTTTTTTTTTTTTTAAATATTATCAATATAAAAAATATATTATAATTTTTTCATGTAGCGGGTTTTGAAACTGATGCAAAGAATTCTTTTTTTAAAGTAAAGTTATTATAAAAGGTATAATTGTGTATAGAACTTTTTTATGTAGCGGAGGAAAGCCTTATTACTCTACTTTTCTAAGAATCTTTCCTATGGCATCGTGTGAGACGTAGCCACAATTGAACGACTTCCGCATTGGAACGTTAATTGCTCTATTTGGCAATCTTGGCGTTTCGAAAAACCTTTCAACCCCTCAAAGTAGATTCCCCGAACTTATTAAGTGCAACTACATTCAAAAACTCTAAAATTGGCCATATCAAAGCTGGAAGCCCACGTGGTGGCATCCTCTCACCATTTTATACTCAGTTTTCAGTTACAACTTTTCCACTTCTCCGACGGTCTATCTCTGCCTTTATGGGGATGAAACAGCCATACACTGCCAAACTAACGATATCCAGCCAAGCCATCGCTATCTACAGAGATGTTTTAAGCAACTCTTGGTCTGTGGAGAATATTCATTAATCCACAAAAGTTGGCTACTATCATCTTTTAAAAAAGGGAAAATTCGGGGGGGGGGAGAAAGGAAAAAGAGAGAGAGAGAGAGAAAACAATGAAATAACACTCGACGCCAAATTAAACTTCATTAAAATTCAAAAAGTCTATTTTTCGATTATGAGCTTGAAATTCAAAAAAGACTCCATAGTCTTATGGTTCTTCTCCTCAAATCCTCCAAGCTCTCGCTCAAAATAAGAGCTTCATCAACCTTTTACATTTGCAGCCCATCCTCAGTTACGAATGTCAGATTTAGGGTGCCACCTCTGTCCGTAACACTGAAAATTTATAACTTCAAAATATGACACTTAGAATTCTTGTAAAAGCTTTGCCCAAATCTACATGATTAACTCCGTATCAAATAAACATCCCGAGAACCATCAGAAACCTAGTAAACAAATTTCACTCCTCCAATTGATCTCGCGAAAATCCATTCATTTGCTACAAGAAAATTTTCATGACAATTGCAGATCCCTCCATTACCCCGCCTTATCAAGAAACTGTTTCATCTCCTTTTAAACGTCTTATTCCTTTGAATGCCACCACTCACTAGCTAGCTATGTAGTAAATTACTACCAAACGGTACGAAAACATTTTCCTCTCTGATTCTTCACTAGCTGCTAGGAAACGGCGAGACTGGAAAATAAAGCTAAGGTGGACTTAAGAATGAGCTAGAAAAGGATTGAGTTGAAGCGTGGAGGGAAGGAGGAGAGAGGAGGGAGAGGTAGGCAAGTTGCCCTGCTTGAGTGGGCGTGATATAGAGGAAAGGAGATAGGAGAGGGGGTGAGCGAAAGAAGAGCTGTCTCCAACTCCAGATGCGCACCAGACCAGTTTTCTTGAGGCTCTGCGCAGCCCGCATACCATCCAGTTTCTCCTTTCCCCCAGCCCCGTTTTCTACTCGGCGCGTTCGCCGAATTTGTTTTTTTATCCATGCCTTGTCATCATCCACTCTTCACGTACACCACATTCCCAGAGAGATGCAGTCCTGGTAACTGCTGGTACTCCACAACGCGCATGCTCGTTCATCCGTATTCCTATGTTACACTTTCGGTGATAAATATATGCCACTGATATCAAAGATAAATATATAAAGGGGAAAAATTAAAAGTTAAAACGATATTAGAATTTTGAAATTCTGCCTAAATGGATTTGATTGTTGCAACGAATTAATATGAGATTTATAAACTGTAATGAATAAATAATAATAATGACTGAAAAATACATAAACAACACATGTGAAATATCACGATTAAGTTTGATCACTAAATGTTGATTAGAAAAATTTCTAACACAGTATTTAAATAAAATACAAGCTTACTAACTAAATATGTGATAGATGAATGAAAAACTACTTTAAAAAGATTGTAAAATTATTGTACAAAATGACTTTATTTACACACATTCATTTATTTTATTCAAGAACAAAACTGGCACTTCCATGAAATACTTTCAGTAGTAAAAATTTGTTACTGGTCTCAAAAGAAAATTATATAAAACTGGGAAGGAGGGGGAAATAATAAATTGGACAGATATTACAAATTCTATTTTTTTTTTTTTTTTTTTTTTTTTTTTTTTTGTAAAAATGGAATGAATTGTAGCAATTACTTAATATGAGATTAATAATCAAAAATAAAAATTAAAAGAATAGCAACTTATTCTCCGACACATGAAAAAATTCGAATATAAAATTAATATCAAAACAGGTTTTTAAATAACACAAGTGATAAATTAAAAAATCATTTGAGCAAGTATGAGGAAAAAGATACCATTAAAGTAAAATTATTCTACCTAATGAGTTTATTAACCCATACATTTTTTTTCATTTGTACAAGAACAAAAAATTAATGTTACTCGCCGCATAAATTTTAAGAGGCCTTCTTGAACTATATTTTCTATAGTTTTTAAACATAATAATTATTACTGATTTTAAAATGTTTCAAACTTTTTACAGATAAGATAGACTGGAAGTTAAGAATTTTAAAAGAATATTATCAGCAATAAATGCTAGCAAATAACAGTAATTGTTTTAATTTCACGAATAACCAACTTTAATGAGTGTTTCAGTAGAATAAAATAATCAGTTTTAGCATCCAGACAGATAAATGAAAGGCAAAGATGAAAAAATATTCAATACACAACACAGAAATTCAGGTTCCTGAGTACAAACAATCGTACTAAAACTCAAAATAACTGATTCTAAAAAAATAATGAATTATTTAGAGTTATCAGATATCCTAAAGGTATTTAAAAATGCCTATTACAGATTTGTTTAAGTCGAATCGCTAATTAAACATATAAAAAAATCCAGCTTTTAACTATTCCTAAAGAATTCTATTTATACAGAATTTAAGAAATATAATTTGATTTTCTATGAATTTACATATCATAAATGTTTTCCAGATCGTCCTACACATATTGCAAACATTTTTCGACCTATTGGGAACATTTAATGACACAAAAAATAAAAAAGTTTTTAAAAGTTCTGTCAAAAAGTTCGACATTTTTTTGTCATAAACAATTGTATTTACACAATTTTTAGAAATGTATTTTACCCGTCCTAGAATTTAAATGACTGAAATTCATTGGTTTGTAGAAAAGACTTTCAGTGATAAATATGAGTAATTGGCATCAAAGACAAGAAACAAAACCCGGAGGAGGGAGCAAATTTATATAAATAACAAATGAGTAACCAACACAAGAAAAATTCGGTGATAAAATTTTATAACACAAACCCTGCAACAAATTTAATCACTAAATAACATTTACTAAACTTTCAGACTCAGTCTTTAAATAACTCAAAAAATAAAGAACAATATCTGTGATGCACATAGTGAAAAAACACATTAAAAGTTATTGTAAAATCATTGTAATGAAAGACTTTTCAAATACAAATTTTTCAATTTTATTCGAGCCCAAAAGATGAAAGTTACTTGTCTTCATGAAACTATATTAATTATTTCTCATTCATATTTTGCATGAATTTCAACCATGAAGAATATTATGAATTTTTTCTATATTTTATGGATATTAATAAGGCAGAATTTAAGCTCACAATATTTAAAGTAAAATAATGGTTTCTCTAATCTTATTTGAATTAAAGTAACTTTGTTTTTATTGGAACTCCAATGAATTTCAGTAATAAACTTTTCTATGTATTTTAAGCAACAAATATGGTATATTTGAATAACTTATGTAAGTTTTTCACATAGAATTTAAAATCAGTAAAAAAAGAAAAGCAAATATCACATAAACTTCATACATCCGAACTTTATTTAGGAGACATTCTTTTCTTAATTACAGATTACTGTCATCAAAATATGAGCTCAGCACTTTAACATATCTATAAAAAAGGAGGAAATAAAATTAACTTCATACACAAAGGTTTATCCAATAAATAATACAAATTAATAGTTTAATAACTTTAAAAAAAAAGTTTATCAATTAAGAAGATAAAGCTTCTATTCAGAAACACGGTTCATATTTTTTGTTAAATTAACATATAAGATATATGAAATATTTTTTTTAGGAAACTGGTTTGATTATCTATGATTATGATTATATATAAAATCCTAATCAAGTATATACATATGAAAAAATCTTCAAAAAACAAAACAAAAAATTGCATAATTTGTATTTAATGTATAACATTAAACAAATTTAATTAAAATTAAAAAATTTACTTAGACTACAAAAAAAAGATGATATTTTTACATACAGATTAAATTTCATAAATAACAAGATTATTAAAAAGAAATGAATAAAAGGAATAAAAATACAAACAGGATAAAATATACAATTTCAAATGATAAATTTTTTTAATTTCCTATCAAAATGGTTTTGATTGGTGCAATTTGTTAATCCATGACTAAAATACAAATATTTAAATATTATGACTGCTAATCCATGTCCTATATATATTAAAAAATTCGAACATTTCAAAATAATTGGAAAACTCTTATGGCATATAATATTACATGTTTAGTCTGATAATATTAAAAAAAAAGAAGAATTTCAAAATAGGTCTTTAAACAACAAAAATAGCTAACAACAAAACAAGTTAAGCACACCTCAGGAAAAATTACATTAAAATAATTTTAAAAAATATTTTACCAAGAGACTACTAAGTCATATATTTTTCATTTTTGAAGAACAAAAGATAAATGCTACCTGATCCCCTTAACAGCACCATTGTCATTATATTTCCAATGTTTTCAAACATTATTATTATTCATTTATTATTAACAGTTTTTAAAATTATCCCACATTTTACAGATTTTAATTACAGATTAAGAATACTTTTTACAGATTATGAATTTTTAAGTATAATTTTCTACAATAATTGATAGAAAATAACCGTAATTATTTTTATACCACATATACCAAGTTTTGCTGATTATTTCATTAAAAAGAAATAATTAATTTTAATAGCAAGAAAAATAAATGAACAACAATGATCATAAAAGCACTAACACACAACACAGACAATCTGATTATTGAGAAAAGGCAATCTTACTAAAACTTTAAAAAAAAAAAAAAAAAAAAAAAACTAGTTCTAAAAAGATTACTGAATAATTTAGATTTATCAGGCATTATAAAGGTATTCATAATTTCCAATTCTAAGTAGTTTCAGTTGCCAGGACATTTAAATATACAAAAATATAAATAGGTAAATAAATATTCCAGCATTTAATTCCTTATAAAAATCATATTTAAATATCATTTAAAAACAAATTGATTTTCATTGAATTTAGATATCATAAAAGTATTCCAGGTTGTCTCACATCTATTTAAGACTTTTTTTGGGGGGTAAATTTGGCATTTAATTTCATGAAAACTACAAAAAGCATCATTTAACTATTTGTATAAAATTATATTTTTAAAGCTTTTTACAAATACAAAATAATTGTGTCATAATTTACGTATCATAAAGTAATTTCACATTATCTCTAGTTCATTTTCGAATCAATTTGGAATTAAATGAATTACATTTGGAAAAAAACAGCACTTTCTTAAAGAAACATAAAGTATCTGTTTACAAAAAAGAATTTTAAAAACGTAATTTAAAATTCCATGAATTTAATTAACTCGAATTCATCGGAACTTCCATAAAATACTTTCAGTGTTAAAAAATGTACTACTTGACTCAAAGACAATTATTTAAGACTGAGGAAGAATTATATGTTCACCAGATATAACTGTTTTGATTATCTGCCTAAATGGATTTGATTGTTGCAATAGCTTAATATGAGATTATTAATCAATGGATGTGTGAAACATATACATGATTTACCAAACCCTAAAAGACACATGAAAAATTCTGATAAAAAATTTAAATAATTTATGTCACATATTATTCTATAACTTTAATCACTGAATATTAAATTGAAAATTTTCAGACTTCACTGTTGAAATAACACACACAGTTAATGAAAAAATATATGATGCAAGCATAGTGAAAAATATACATTAAAATGATTGCAAAACCATTGAACCAAATGAAATTACAAACATAAATGTATTTATTAAATTCCAGTAGAAATGATAAATGTTGCTTGTTCGGATGAAACTATACAAATTATTTCTTACACATAATTTGAATGAATTTCAAACATAAAAATTATTCTGCATTTTGTGAATTTTTCTTATTTTTATGGGCATTCATTAGATAAATTTTAAGCTCAAGATATTTTAAAAAGATAATAATAGTTTCTCCAAACTTATTTTCATCAAATTGACATCGGCTTTTTTGGAACTTAAATAAATCTTGGTAATAAACTTTCGTACGCATGTTCAATAATAAATACTTAATAAGAAGCATCTTATGTATGTTTTGCATATAGAATGAAAAATTAATTTAAAAAATCAAGTAACATAAAAACTACATACATTCCAAATTCATCTAGAAAACATCCTTTTTGTTGGATACCACAGATCCATTTGATCAAAATGCAATCTCGTGTACTTTTACACATCTACAAGAAAGAATGAAATAACATTAACTTCATGTACAAAGGTTTAATCCAATAAATTTTACGAATAAAATACTTTAACGATTTTCAAATAAAACATGTGTGATTAAACACTACAATTAGAAAATCAAGATCATTTTCAGAAACATTCATATTTTTTTTGTGAAATTGATGTAAAAAATTTGAAATACCTTCTGAAGAAACAGTATTAATTATCTATGTCAATCAGAAAAACATAGATAAACAAAACTTTTTAACATTTAAAAATTGACTCGCACAGATTAAAAAATTTGCTTCAATTTAAAATTATTAAATTTAAGTATAAAAAATGCTTATATTTTTATAAAAATTCAAACTCATAAATCACAAGATTACTAAAAACGAGAATTAAAAGGAATAGAATAATACAATCAGGAACAAAAATTACAAGTTCACATAAAATTACTATTTGAATTTCAAAAAAATATTGAATCCTACAATATTTGGATAATTCACACTGAATATAATACAGCAATTTCCATTTGATAATAAAAGTTAAAAAGGATTTCGAAACAGAGGTCGTGAAACGACAGAGAAAAAACAATTTACAAACTCATTTATGCAAACTTCAGGAAAAAATACATAAAATGACTTGGAAATTATGGTTCCAAATGATTTTACTAACCCATACACTTTTCATTTATTTAAGAATAAAAGATTAATATTACTACTTGACTTGACAAACTATACAATGATATATCTAAATATCTTTTTGCATACTTTTCAAATAAAATAATTACTAATGATTTTACAAATATTGCACACTTTTCACAGACTTTTATAAAACTGGCTGGATGTTAAATATTTTATAAGATTATTTTAAGCAAAAGATGCATTAAAAAAATGGTAGTAAATTATTTTATTTCCTGCATATTCAATTTTAAAAGTAAAATAAAGGTTTCTGAAAACTTACTGGAATAAAAATAACTTCGTTTTTATAAGAATTTGAATGAATTTTTGTCATAAATTTTTGCATATATATATGTGTGTGTGTTACGAAATCAGTTCAGTGTATTTTGATATACTTTTTACAATTTTCAAGGAGAATGAAAATCAGGAAAAAAAGCTTATAGCAAAAAACTACATACATTACAAATTCATTTAGAAAGCGTCCTTCGCTGAATACTATTTCTTTCTTCAAAATACGATATCATGTTTTTCAAACAATCTGCAAGAAAAAAAAAAAAAAAAAAAGGAAAAAATTTATGCATCATATTATGCTATAGCTTTAATCACTAAATATTAATTAGACAACTATCAGACTCAGTGTTTAAATAACACACGAAGTTAATGAAAGTATATATTAAAATGGCTGCAAGATTATTGTACCACATGACTTTACAAACACATGTATTTATTTTTTTATTCATGCAGAAGACATAAATGTTGTTTGTCATCATATAAGTATAGAAATTATTTTTGACTCATATTTTGAATGAATTTCAAAAAAGAAAACTTTTCTGAGTTTCATGAATTTTCTCATTTTTATGGGTATTCATAACACACACTTTAACCCCATAATTTTAAAAATAAAATGATGGTGTGTAGAAACTTATTGGAACTGAAATGAATTTTAGTAATAAATTTTGTGCATTGTTAAGCAATCAATACATTACAATTCAAAATCTTAGTTACATATTTCATACAGAATGAAAATTCAGGGGGAAAAAAGCAAATAATACAAAAACAACAAACATTAGAAATTCACTTACGAAACATCCTTCGCTATCTAATGTACTTTGATGAATCTACAAAAAATTAAAAGAAAAAAACATTAATTTCAAGCACAAAGGTTTATCCAATAAATATTACAAATAAATGCTTTAATAACTTTAAAAAATTCAATCGCTACAGTTACTAAATAAAACTCATTTTTGCAAACACATTTCATATATTTTGGTAAAATTAAAGCATAGAAAAATTTGAAATATTTTCTTACATGCCAGGTTTAATTACCTATGATTATGGGGGAAATATAACAAAACGAAAGTTTTTAATATTTAACTAGTTTCTGTTATAATATAAAAGTAATTTATTTTAAAATAAAAAATTGAATGGAGGTAATATAAATAAAAAAAAATTATATTTTTGCATATACTTAACCTCATCAATTATAAATTATCAAATAAGGAGTATTAAAAGGAATAAAAAATACAAACTAAGAAAACCACAAGTTCAAATGATAATACTCTTTTAATTTCACGTCAAAAGGTACTTAATTTCTTCAATTTGTTAACTCTTGACCAAGACCAAAATAAAATGTTTTAAATCTATTTGACTGCTGATCCACTTTCTACATACGAATAATTCAAAAAATTCCAATGTTAAATTTTTATAATTAACATGACATATAATATTCCAAGTTTATTCTGATGACATAAATTTAAAAGCATTTCAAAATAGGTTTTTCAGCAACACACAAACAGTAGCTTAACAATATCATATACACTGAACAAAATTAAATTACAAACCCATACAATCTTAATTTTTTAAGAAAAAAGAGATAAATATTACTTGCCCTCATAAACTGTTCCCTCAGATTTCACTAAATTACATTACCCACAGTTTCTCACACATAATAATTATAAATGAATTTTACAAATATTACCAATTCTACAGGCTTTAATAAGAGAGGCTGAAAATTAAGGATTTTATAAGATTAATTTCGGTAATAATTGGGATAAAATGATAAAAAATAATTTTATTTCATGCATTACAAATGGTAATGTATGTTTCTTTGAAGAGTTACAGTCAACTTTAATAGCAATACTGATAAATGACAGACAATGACTTCAAACTCATTGAACAAATAACACAGACATTATGCTTCTGAGAATAAACAATCTTTCTAAAGCTCATAACACCTTTTTCTAAAAAATAAGTGAATTATTTAAGGTGAACAGATATCATAAAGGTATTCAAAACTGCATATTTGAAAATTGTTTCAGTGGATTTGGAATTAATAATACAATAGTCTGCAATAGTAATAAAATAAAATAAAATAGAAAAATATAAAAAATAATATTTATACTGAATTGAAGAAAATTGATTTTCTCTGAATTTAGATATTAGATATATTAGATATTTATGTATTCCATTTTATCTGAATACTATTGCAGACTATTTTTATATTCAAGTATTCATTTAATCACATAGCAACTAAAAATGATCATTTATTTTTGGTAGAAAATTGATATCATAAAGGTTATTATTTCCAGCCTGTCAATTTTTCCTTCTAAAAAGTTGGCATTTAAATACATTTTTTTTTCTTGTAGAAATTGTATTTACAAAGAACTTCAGAAATGTATTTTAAGTGTCCCAGAATTTAACTTACTAGAATTCAATCAATTTCTTGAAATACTTTTAGTGATAAAAATGAGTTATTGGTGTCAAAGTCAACTATGCAAAACAGATGTGAAAAGGGGGGGGGGAGGATTATAAGTTGAAGTATTTTTATTTCTTATTTATTTTTGCCTGAATGGATTGAAGTGTAACATTTATTTAACACACAATAAAGAAGCATTTAAATGAGAAGGAGAAAAGAAAAGTGGTTCAAAAGCAATCAATAATATCGCTTATAATAAGTATCTGAAAAAAGAGACTAGTGACGAAAGATGAATAGCTTTGTTAGAAAGTGGGCGGGAGGAAAGATGCACCAAAAGGAAAATTTTGACGGCCTTGAAAGACGATTACGTATGATCTCCGCGAAATGCTTGGGTTGCTATGGCAACTGGGGAGGGGATTACGTGGTGAACGTTGGTGGCGAGATCAGAAAATCTCTTCGAAAGTGAGGTTATTTTTAGATCTTTGTGAGGGACGCTACGAGGAATCCGATTTTGTGTTCCACCTGAAGAAGACTGATTTTTGTTTTTACAGAAATCCCAAAAATGGGAGAAGTATGAGTAAGAATTGGAAGAATGTATAATTTATAAGAAATAATTTGTTCTAAGGCTAATTTCGAAATTCTTTCTTCTTAATTTTTAAAAAAAATTGCTTTCCACTTTTTATTTCGCTGACAAACTGTGGGGACTGTATGCTAGTTTTGTATTTTGGATGACTTCCAACATATTTAATTTGTTTGATAAATTAATTGAAGACTAGCATTAGCTCTTATTTACGAGTATTTTTGAAGTAAACACGATGCGAAAGTTGGTGACGATATTTGTTTGTGTTAATTGAAATTCTTTATTTAAAATACCCTTTTTGAAGATAAAGAGGTAATTTTGAAGTTCGTTTTGGACTAATCTTGAGGGGTTTGATTGTGATAATTACAGAATCATCTCGTAGGTACAGATTTCCACGTTATGGCACTGTGGAATGTCGCAAGTAAATAAAATATAGAGCAAAGGGCTTAAATTACGCCCGGAATAGTTCCTGCGGTTATATTCTCAATTTTTAAAGATCTCTCTATTTTTTTTTTAATTGAGAAGATCTATGAAAATTCTTGAAAGATGTTGATGAGGCGCGTCAGAAATTTTAATTAGATAAGTTTGTATGCAAGACTGGAATCGTATAACATTCCGTCAAAAGGTTTTTTTTTTTTTTCTACTAGAAAAACGCTTTTAGTGACAGATCATTTGTTGAAACCTTTGATTATGATATTTGTCACTCTAAAATTAGGTGATATGATGAGATTTCAGCTTGAAAGCAAAGTTATTGTGGGGGAATTATACCGTTCATTAAAATATGTTTTTGAATGTTATTGGATTATTTTTCAAAAACCTTGAAAATGTTGCTGAAAAGACTTATCCGACTGTAATTTAACGAAAATTTTGGATCTTTAGCAGGTTTTGGGAAAAGAACTATTATTGCGCGCTTCCAAGATTTCCGGAAATAATTTAATAGAAGGCATTTTTTGAACAATTTTGTGAGATGGGTAATGGCTTTCATGGGTGGAGATTTTAGAGCAATACTTTTAAATTGGTTATGCCTGGAGCTTTATTACTTTTGAGTATTTTAATAATTTCCGTAACTTCTAGAGATATTGTAAGTTTTAGAGTAGTTGTTGAAGTTTGGTGATCTTGAAATCTGTTTATTTTTCTCTCAATCTTCTCGATCCAATCGTCACTATAATTTTGCGAATTTTCACAGAAATTATCTTTCAGCGAGTCAACAAACATTTAACCTTGGCCTGGGTATCGAATATTAATTCTCTCTATGGCCGAGAAGAAGAGGGATGGAGTAAGGGTTATTTTTATAAATTTTGACAAATTGTACAAAGTGATGTCTTCAGTGTTGGCTCATGCGAATTCATTTTCCCTGCCTTGATTTTTATGAAAGAAAAATCTCTCGTTTAATTTCACGTTGTATTCTATTAAATTCTTTGTTGATGAGTTGATATCTTGTTTGTTGATAAAGTTTGAGTAGTTTTTTTCCTTGTTTTTTTATTATTGTAGAAAGAATTTCAGACTGGCGAGGTCAACAACTTTGTCGACATTGAATTGGTTGATGGCGTTTTAGATGTTCCTTGTGAAATTTAAAATCGCATCTTCGAGTTCTTCAATGCTCGAGACCAATGGATTTCCACAAATATAATTGGAGAGATTTACAGGATATTTGCTCCAATTTGTCAATAGTAATAAATTTTTATTGTGGGATTAAAATTATCCAAGCCAAGAGAGAAGTTGTCCAGATTGTAATCACTAGGAAGTTCAGTGCAGGAGAAGTGCGTATTTTGAAGGTCTTTTGAAATTCTACTTTATGTAGCAGAAGGAAGAAAATTTTGATTGTTGCATAGTAGGTTGGACCATTGTTTGAGATAAAATATCATCAACGTAATTTAGAGAAAATTCGAAGAGTACAAACCGGCTTAATCTAATCGGCAATATGAGCTCCAGATTGAGATTGAGATCTGTGGTAAAAAAAAACAAAGCAATCGATTTCTAAGGATTTTAAAGAGGTCTTTGAAGATTTGTGTGACACTTCACCGCATTCACCGAATTTAGGATTTCTAGTGTTGAATTTTAAGTTATGGTAGAAAATCTGATAACGGAAACATCATATAACTATTTTTTGCATAAATAAATAACTTCAATTTTAATAAAACTATTTAAAACGTTTTGCAAAGAATATATTTAGTTACCCAAGGTGCACTTTTTTTAAAATAATTATTATTTAATTACTCAATTAAATATAAAAATTAAAGTAAACGATGAAATATCGAGAAATGGACACAATCCAATAAAAAATTCTGGAGAAATTTATTATGACGTATTTTCAGATATTAAAATTAAAGGAAACGATAAATTATTAAATTGAATATATGAAAGCTACACGTAATTAAAATTGAAGCAATCGATAAAAAAAAGGAAAAGTGACCTGGTACGCCAAAAGTGATCTGCCTTAAACAGGTGGGTAAAAAAATGGCTGCTTCACAGCTGTCTCAAAATTCTGAATAATGTTATTTATTTTCAATCATATCTTGATTCCAGTTTACATATGATATAAGGTAATACATAAATCGATCAGTAAATAAAATACTTCATTTTTATATTTGTTTCACTTCAATCCAATATAAAAATTTGGGGGAATATATTATGACATATTTTTAAAAATTGAGTTCATTACTGGTGAAAGCAGGTATCAGACATATATTGCATATATTTTATTTCAATCCAATAAAAAATTCTGGAGAAATTTATTATGACGTATTTTTGAAAATTGAGTTCGTTACTGGTGAAAGCAGACATAAAAAATATATGCAAAAATTGGATAAATTTTTTCATCACCAAGCTTTCTCGAAACATTTTCACCACAATAGAAAACCATTCAAATCCCTTGATCAGATCACAAACAATATTTACAGAAGTACACAATAAACAATACTTCGCTAATAAAACAACTAAATGGCTTCGACCACTATGATGATGATGATAGTGAAGTCTTATTGGCGCAAGAGCCAGATGTGGCCATACTGCGCCAAACATGGTAAATCTGTGATCTAGACATAAAACATTGAAAAAAGATTTATAGACAAAAAGGTCATGCAAGAAAGTAAAATTTACTGGCGCATGAGCCAAATACGGCTATACTGCGCCAAACAAGAATTAACTGTGGTCTAGACGAGAAGAAATTGAGGAAAAGATAAAATGTTTGACAAGAAGGAGGGTCGAAAATAGAGAAGGATCGCTAGGATATCCCGGGGGGCGCGTCACCCGTGCTTACCAAAGACAGTAAACCCCATGAGAAAGAAAAAGATCACTAGGGTACCTCGGGGTCATGATGCCCGTACTTGCCTAAAGAAGGCAAGTCTCTGAGGTCCCCTGATATAAACCCCAGGGGCGGGTGCCCGGCTATACCCCCAGACGCTGGATACCCATTTTAGTCGCCTCTTACGACATGCATGAGCTACAGTGGGACTATTCTGTCATTCCCGGTCACCACACGGGGCCTTCGACCACTTAAACCTCCCTAATACTACCCCCAATTTAATAACTTCAAACCTTCACTGACATTGATCACTAAAAACGAACAAAATAGCACCCCTCCCCGCCGAGGAGGAAGCGGGAATTGGTTGCAGCTTGATGTAAACATTCCTGCTGACCACCTCCACCAGCTTAAATTTAACTTATAATAGACTAAGTAACTTCTAAAATTTTAAACCTTTAAATCTCTAATTGCTCTTTTTTAAACTTAATAATACAAAGTGAGCAGAAGCGGCAAACGAGCGCCAGCGAGTTTGCCATCTAATTTTAGTTTAGTAAGATAAATTTTTGAAAAGTGGTCAGGTATGACATTTTTGGGTTCACTAAAACAACAGCCCCTAAGGTGGCTAATAAAACAAATTTCTTCCAGGTTATATATTTCCTTATTGACATCTGTTTTAGCTAGATTTAGGGGGAAGAGTGGCATAGGTTTTCTGGTTTATTTATTCTTCATGTTGAAATATTTTTGAACTTTGATGTTGAATTAAGAAGATCGTCTGAAACACTTCTTGCAACAGCATTTCCGCAGACATTCCTCAAGCTGGAGTTGTCTGGAAAATTTTATGTCCATTTCTTGAAAGTTTTGCTGTAATTTCAAGAAACGTTAGTATATCTTTTAACGGAACAGATGTATTGGGGGATTATCGATAGGGATAGGAGGAACTTTTATTTTTTATTTGAGGTTTATGGGCTTAATGTTTGGGTTAGATTTTGTTTAGAGTAAGAGGGAAATACAGAATCGATTTGAGATGATGTTAGCACTGTTACTTTGGAAGAGAAAGCTTCATGTTTATTTTTAATTTTTGTAAAGAACATTTTTGTCTCTTGATAAATTGAGAACTTTGACCAGGTGGAGGGATGGGGAGGGCATCTGATTTGTTGATTTAGATTTTCGCAAGACAGTTTTATATTCTTTTTGATCTTGGAGAAAGGAAGCATCAGATATTTCTTTGAGAATGAGTTTCGGAATTTATTTATTTTACATTTTAAAATTTTTGGAATTTGAGATGCGCCTTATCTTGAATTTATATAAGAATAGTTTATGTTTTGGGCAAATAAATACAATGATTGGCATAGCACTATTTTTTATGTCAATAAGCAGGCAAACTTTAAGGATGCCTGATGAAAATTTAATGTTATTGAATTCTAAGATTAATGCATCCAAATTTAGAGATTTTATGTAATTATGAAGCGACTTGGCTTTTAGGTGCGCCATGGCATCTGTTGAGCTGTTTGATGATTCCGGACTCGATTCCACATCCAAAATCAAAGGGTGCTAATAATATCAGCAAGAGGCAAACACAATCACGATTTGTGGTTTGTTTCTGAAGTAAAATCAAAAAATAGAGAATATATGGAAATACACTTTAGACTGAATGTTTTGAAACAAACACGACGCATCAAGAATCCGTAGGCAAAAAACGCAAAATCAAATAAGACTCCACATTATGCGCAATAGTCACAAAACTGTAAGGCTGGAATAATTATTAACCATTGTACAAATATTCAAACTTTTTACAGATTTTAATATGACATGCTGGAAGTAAGAGCATTAAAAAACTATTTTCTTGGAAATCAATGCAACAAATTAGCAATTATTATTTTTATTTCATACATTACAAAGTCTCATGTGTATTTCATTAAAAAAAATCAGTTTTTATGACAAAACTGATAAAAGAATGAAAATGACCATAAAAGCATTAGAAACATAATATACTAATTCAATTTATTGAAACAGACAATCTTGCTACAATTAAAAAAATGAAAAAATTTTAAGGAAATGTTTAGATATATTAGACATCATAAGGGTATTCAAAACTGCGTACAACAAATTTGTTTCAGAGAAATCGGCATTTAACAAAACTAACAATTCAGTATTTAATTACTTGTAATAATCCTATTGATACCACATTTAAAAAATATAATTTGATTTTCTATGAATTTAGAAATCATAGAAGTGTTCTGAGTTGTCTCACACCTATTGCAGACTTTTTTGAATCAAGATGGCATTTAATTACATAAAAATATTTAAAAACCAACATTTAGTTCTTCCAAATATCTGATTAATATAGCATTCTAGAATTGTAATTCAACTGTATCAGAATATAGATATCATAAAGATATTAGATATTGTCTCAAGCCTAATGAAGACTTTTTGGATCGAGTTAGATTTTTAATCACATATAAATAAAATTTAAATCTTGCACTTTCTTCTTGAAAAAAAAAATTGCATTTAACAGCAGTTAAGAAGTGCAATTTAAATCTCACAGATTTTAACAGACTAAAATTCATAGGCGTTTCCATGAATCACTTTCAGTGATAAAAATGTGCTATTGATTTCTAAAGACAAGAATATAAAATTAGAGAAAAATTTTATAAGATGTACTAATAGTTTTATTTTAAATTTCTGTCTAAATGGATTTTATGTTTCCAATTAGTTAATAAGAAATTAATAATCAATAATAAATATTCAAATGAGTTATAATTACTTTCCCACATGTGAAAAATTCGAATATAAAATTTAGATAATTTTTGTCACACAGTCTGGTTCAAGTTTAAACACTAAACATTAAAATTAATATCAGAACAGGTTTTTAAATGACAGATATTGTTCATTACAAAACCATTTATGCAAATGTGAAGAAAATATACACCAAAATGATTTTGCAATTATTGTACCAAATGAGTTTACTGACCCATACATTTTTCATTTGTTTCAGTACAAAAGATAAATGTTACTTGTATCATAAGTGTTACAGTCTTAATAAATTCAATTTTCCATAATTTTGAAACATAAAAAATATTAATATTTTTAAAAAATGTCGAATGTTTTATATGTTCTAATATCACATGTTGCAAATAAAAAAATTTAAAATACTTTTGTAAGCAATATAAGAAAATAACATCAATTCTTTTTATTACATATATAACCAATTTAGTTGAGTATTTAATTCAAATGGAATAATCAAATTTAATGGCAAGACAACAAAAAACGACAATGATCATAGAACATTGATCACACAACACAGAAATTAAACAAAACAAAAAAAAATCTTCTAAAACTCAAAATAACTGGTTCTAAAAATTATTGAATTATTTTTTTATGATTTCATAAATTTTGTACAACATTGTCTATTACAATGTTGTTGCAGTCAACTAGGCATTTAAATATACAAAAATAAAATAAAGCATTTAATAATTATAAGATCATTGTCTCTTAAATTTTATTTCATATAAATATTCCAGATTCTATCTAGTCTATTTCACACATTTTTTCAATCAAATTGGCATTTAGTTGAATAAAAATTTTAAATTATATTTACTTAGCATCTTACAAACATAATTTTATTGTCTCAGAATTTTAGATCTTATAAAGGTAATCTAGATTGCCTAAATCCTTAAAAAAAATTTCGATGAAGTTGGCATTTAATTACAAAAAAAAAAAAAAAAAAAAAAATTAAACTAGCACTTTCTTGTAAGAAATTTTAATCACACAGCAGTTTAAAAATGTTACTTATTTTTCCCAGAATTTATATGACAGAAATTCATCAGCATTTCTCTGAAATACTTTCAGTGAAAAATAAGTTTTACTGGTATCAATGGCATGTATATACATAAAGCTGATAAATATTATAAAAGGAACAGATATAACTATTTTAATTTTATATTTAAATGGGTTTGATTATTGTAATTTGTAAAAAGAGATTAACATTGAATAATGAAAATTTAAACAACTTGCTCATTGAGATAAGAAAACTTACAATGTAAAAAATTTAGATGGTTTCTGTCACATAACCTGATCCTTCAACCACTAAGAAATAAAATTAAAATCAAAACAGGATTTTAAATTACACAAATGGTTAATTTCAAATTCAGTTATGCAAGCTTGAGGGAAAATACATTACAATGACTTTTACCAAAAAAAAAATTGCACCAAATGAATTCACTAACCCATAAATTTTTCATTTATTCAAGAACAAAAGATAAATGTTACTTGTCTCACAAACATTACAAGGTCTATCTGAATTATGTAGATTTTGCATAGTTTTGAAACATAATAATGATTAATGTTTTTTCAAGTTTTAACACTTTTTACTGATTTTTATAAGACAGACTGAAAGTTTAGAATTTTAAAGTATTATTTTCGGTAATAAATGAAAGTAAATAATAGTAATTATTTTTGCTTCTTGTATAACAAATTAAATGAGAATTTCATTAAACAGAAATAATCAACATTAAAAGCAAGACAGAAAATTTAATGACAATGATCATTAAAGCTATGAACACACATGATAGAAATGTAGCATACACAGAACACAGAATCTGCTTAAAATGAAAAAAATTGTTCTAACAAATCTATATATATGATGTATTAGGTATTGGCTATTACAAAATTGTTCCAATCAATTTGGTATTAAAATATACAAAAGCAAAAATCCAACATTTAACTACTTTTAAAAATCATATTTATACAGTATTTAAGAAATATAATTTGATTTCTATGATTTTAGATATCATAAAGAATTTTAGATTGTCTCCCACCTATAGCAGACATTTTTCTGATCAATTTAGAATTTAATTACATAATAACTAAAAAAAAACTAACATTTCTTTCAGTAAAAATTTGTATTTACATATCATTTAAGAGGAGTAATTTAACTGTCCCTGTATTCATTCCTAGAATTCATTGGCATTTTCATATGTAAAAATGTATTACTGGTCTCAAAGACAACTATATGAAACTAGGGAAACCTTTCAAATTGAAAAAAATATTAATATTATGGTATTCTGCCTAAATGGATTAGAATGTTACAGTTAGTTAATATTCAATTAATAATTAATAAAGATATTTTACATTATTGACAAATGCCAAATCAAACCATGAAAAATTCTGATATAAGATTTACAGAGCTTCTGTGATCTATGCTACAAACTTTAAAATATTTCTAATTAATATCTAGAGGTAAAGTCTGTCTTTAAATAATACATACATTTAATATTAAAATCTAAGATGCAAGCAAAGTGAAAAATACATTAAAATGATTGTAAAATTATTGTACCAAATGATATCATTAACACATATTTATTGCATTCAAGCACAAAAAATAAATGTTGCTAGTCTTCATGAAACTATACAAATTAGTTCTTACTCATATTGTGAAGGAATTTCAAACATGATATTGTTCTGAATTTTAAGATTTTTTGTTCTATTTTTTATGAGTATTCATAACAGAGACACTAAGCTCAGAAATTGAAAAGTAAAATTATTGTATATCGAAGCTTATTTGAATAAAAAAAAAACTTCGTTTTTATTGGAACATAAATTAGTTTTACTTAAAAACGTTTGTATGTATGTTATGCAATCAATAAGGTGAATTTCAAAACATTATTTACATTTTACATATAGAATGAAAAATCAGACAAAAAGCAAATATCATCAAATTGCTTACATTACAAATTCATTTTGGAAACATCCTTCGATAGATACTATCCACCCCTTTCATGAAAAGACGACCTTTGATGAATTTTGATGATCGGCTGATTAATGACATCAATCCTTTTTATCAAATTCAATCTCATTTACTTTTTATCAAATTCAATCTCATTTACTTTAATGAATCTACAAGGAAGAAGAAAATATTATCTTCACGCAAAAAGGTTTATCCAATAAATATAACAAATTAAATGTTTTAAATACTTTAAAATAAAAAAAAAAAAGTACCTCACTACAGTTACAAAAATCCTCGTCTCTAGAAACACAGTTATAAGTTTTTGTTTAATTAACTGATACAAAAATTTGAAGTATATTTACAGCACTTGTTTAGTTCTTTATGATTATAAAAAGAAAAATAAAACAAACAAAATTAAACATTAAAATAGTTTTTTTTTACGATATAATTCATAAAAGTTACTTGGATTTAAAATTAAAAATTTTTAATTGAAATTATAAAAAAAAAAGTTTATATTTTTATACAGATTCAAATTCATGAAGGACAAGATCATTAAAAAGGAGCATTGAAGGAATAAGAAATGCAAAATCAAATGATAATAGTATTTTAATTTCCAATCAAAATGGATTAGATAACTACAGTTTTATAACTCATGACCCAAATTCCAATATTTAAAAATTATGTGACTGCTGACCACTTTCGTAAGTATAAAATATTCAGAAAATTCCAATATAATATTACAAGTTTAGTCGGATAATATAAGTGAAAAGAATTTCAAAATAAGTCTTTACACAAAAGAAATAACTACATACAAAATCGGTTATTCAAACTTGAGGTAAAAATATATTAAAATAAATTTGGAAATGTTTTACATACGACTTTACAAACACATATATTTTTTCACTTCTTTAAGAAGAAATAAATGTTATTTGTCCTTGTATCAGTTTTACAAGATCTTTCTGAATATTTTCCATAGCTTTCAATCATAATAAATATTAATGATTTTACAAATATTGCCACATTTTACGGGCTTTAATAAGACCTGCTAAAAGTAAATAATTTTGAAAAATTATTTTCAGCAGTTAATGCTACAAAATAATTGTAAGAACTTTTATTTTATGCATAATCAATTTTTATGAATATTTCATTAAAAAGAAATAATCAACTTTTATGGTAAGAATGATAAATGAATGACAATGATTCAAAAGCATTGAACCCAACACACAAAAATTCAGCTTAGACAACCTCCCTAAAACTCAAAACAATCTTACAAAATATAATCTCAGAAAGAACAATCACACTGGAATTCAAAAATTGGTTCTAAAAAAATTAATTAATTATTTAGAATTATCCGATATCATAAAGCTATTTAAAGTTGCTTATTCCAATATTTGTTTTAGTGATGTATACAAAAACTGAGAAATCCTGCAATTAACTAAAAAATCATATCACATAATTTAAGGAAATGTTATCTAATTGTCCCACAGTTTTAATGAATGGAATTTATGGGTATTTCCATGAACACTTTGAGAGGTAAAAATATGACATTAATTTCAGAGACATTTATATAGAACTGAGAGGAAATTATAATTTGAATAGATATTACTATTTTGATTTTCTTCCCTAAATGGATTTGATTGTTGCAATTAGTTAAAACGAGATAAATAATCAATTATGAAAAATTTACATGACTGCAAATGCCTGACCAACATATGAAATTTTTAATATAAATTTTATGTAAGTTATGTGATATATCATGATAGAAATTTAATCATTAAATATTAACTAGAAAATTTTCAGACTCACAAAAGTTTAATATCAATATCTGTGATACAAATGTAGCAAAACACACATAAATTTATTATAAATTTTTATACCAAATGGCTTTACTAATTCACATGTATTTATTTTATCATAACACAAAAAAACAAATTTAGCTGACCCTCATGAAATTATACAAATTAGTTCTTACTCAATTTTTGAAAGAATTTCAAACATTAAATTTTTCCAATTTGTATGGGTAGTCGTAAGATAGAATTTAAGCTCTGAATTTTAGAAGTAAAATTAAGATTTCTCAAAATTTATTTCAATCAAAATGATTTTGTATTTATTGGAACTTAAATAATTTTAGTAATAATTTTTTAAACATAAGTTAAGAAATCCAAAACGTATATTTTAAAATCTTATTTGTTTTTCATTTACAATGAAAAATTTGTTTAAAAAAAGCAAATAACATAAAAACTACATACATAACAAATTCTTCTAGGATACATAATTTGCTGAACATAATTGATCCATTTCAGCAAAATGCTATTTCATGTACTTATATGCATCTGTAAGAAAGAAAGAAATAACATTATCTTCAAGTCCATTATCCAATAAATGCTACAAGTTAAATGCTATAATAACTTTAAAATTTAAATTATAATCACTACAGTTAGAAAATCAAGCTTATTTTTATAAATATAGTTTACACATTTTGTTAAAATGATCCATACAAAGATTGGAAATATTTTTTTCATATTGGTTTTAATTACCTGATTATCCGGAAAACATTGGAAAACAAACAAACAAAACATTTAATTAGTGTTTGTTATGGATAACATTAATGAAATATACTTTAAAATAAAAAAAAAATTTCATTGGAATCATGTATTAAAAAAGTTTATATTTTTATATTGATTCAAACTGATAAATTATAAGATTTCTAAAAAGGAAAATCAAAAGGAATAAGAAATACGAAGACAATAGTAATAATAATAGTAATTTAATTTTTTGCCAAAACAGATTTGATTGTTACAATTTGTTAACTCATGACCTAAATACAATATTTTAAAATTACGAGACAACTAATCCATTTCCTACATATGAAAAATTAAGAAAATTCCATTATAACAATTTAAAAATTCATATGGCATATAATATCACAAGTTTAATCTGTTAATATAAGCTAAAAAGCATATCAAAATAAGTCTTTAAACAGCACAAACAGCTATTATAGGAATCAGTTATGCTAATCTGATAAAAAAAAATATATTAAAATAAATTTGAAAGCATTTTATCACGTGATTTTACTAACATATATATTTATCATTTGTTCAAGAAGAAAAGAAAATGTTAATTGTTTTCATATAGGCTGTACAAAATCTTTCTCAATTACATCATCTATAGTTTTAACACATAATAATTATCAATTATTTCACAAATTTTCAAACATTTTGGAGGTTTTAACAAGTCAGGTAGGAAATTAAGAATATTAAAAGATTACTTCCAGATAAAAGAAAGGAAGTAACAATACATATTTTTTTTCAAATAAAATTAATTTTAATGAGTATTTCATTCAAAAGAAATTATCAACTTTAACAGAAAGACATTTAAATGAATGGCAATGATAATAAAAGCATAAACACACAACAATGAAACTCAGTTTAATGAGAACAGAAAATGTTAATAAAAAATTATATATATATATATATAACACATCAATCAATAACTCCCGAGACTAACATTGAAAACAACATTTTTTTTGCAAATTTTTTTTTTATTCATCAACATAACACCTTTTGTTAATCACCTTTTAGGGTGATACAATCGTTCCAACGCATTTATCTTTTTCCGCAAGAAATCTTTTGTTGCGAGTAAATAGCGATAAACAGCTTTCTGAATCATCGACCGTTGCTGTTTTGTTCCATCGAAAGCAATTGCGGCACCCACTTGGAAAAAAACCTTTTCATGCCTCAATTTTCATGAAGGATAGTATCATCTCCGTATGATATCTGTGTCATCTCAGCAATCTCAGGAGCTTCACGCTAACGATCTTCATTATAATTTTGTCACTTCACTCACATTTCCAGTTGTAACGGCTTCAGGTCTACCCGAGCATTCCGTTCCGCGTCATTTGTGTCGGTACGACCACGTTTAAACTCGGCAAACCACCGACAAATCGTTGCTTTTGATGGACAAGAGTCCGGGTAACATTTTTCAATCCATTGTTTCGCTTGCACGGTGTTTTTACCCATTAAAAAACAATGTTTTATCAGAACACGAAATTCGGTTTTTTCCATTTTTTAAACAAACTACAAAACGACTTTACTCCAACCTCGATAACTCAGCTGTTTCTGGTCCGATCGACTTAAAATTTTGACACGTTTCAAGCAAAGGTTAGTACTCTAGAAAGACCTGGTTACTGGTTTACTACGAGCGCCATCTCTGGGTTAGTCTCGGGAGTTATTGATTTATGTGTTAGGTGGAGTCCTAGATAGGTGGTGATATTTGTCCATTCGATATATTTATCGAAGAAGTTTACTGGTGGAGGATATGTTATTGATCTTGTGTTCTTGGTGAAGAGAATTGCTTAGGACTTGTCTGCATTGATGAATATTCTCCATAGGGAGAGCCATTCTTCGAGGATTCCCATGTAATCCTGGAGGATGGTTTGGGTTCCAGAGTGATTTGTGGCTTGTAAGAATTGCCGCATCATCAGTGAAGAGGTAAAACTCTCTACTTGTGGTGAGATAAGGAAGTCGGGGATGTAGATTTTGAAGAAAAGGGCTTAACAAACTGCCCTGGGGATAGCCTGCAGAAATATGGCAGATTTTAGTTATGTATGGGTGAAGTTTTACTTAGAAAGTCCTATTGTTGAGGCAACTATTGATGATTCGGATAATGTATCAGGATATTGCAATTGGATGAGGTGGTAAATTAACCCTTCGTGCCAGATGCGGTCAAAGGCCTTCTGGACGTCGAGAAAAATATCGCCTGTAGTTATTTTCTTCTGTAAGTTAATGAAGCTCGTGATTCGAAAGAGATGATGACAAATAGAGGTCTTTTTCCGGAATCCATGTTGATGCGCTGGGATTATGTTATGGAGATCAGTATATTCTTTAATTCTTTTCAGGGGTGTTTTTTCGAAAATTTTCCCAGTTGTTAAAATCAAACTAATCGGTCTGTAATTTAAAGGATATTTGAGATCTTTGTTGAGTTTTGGAATTATAGTAATTATTGCGTGCTCCCAGGCGCTGGGGAAATTTGTTGTGAATTAGACATCTATTGAATATTTTTGTGATGAATTTATTGGCAGGGATTAGATGGCAAAGTTTCGAATCTTGTCCGGTCCAGGTGCTTTCTTATTGCTAAATTTCTGGATTACTTTAATAATTTCGGAGGGAAGTGAGATGAGGAATGTTTCGTCGTGTAGATTTCGGCGTTTACTGTGCCTTCAATAATTTTAATGCGTTTTTTATCTTCCGGAACCTCCAGGACCATGAAAAATTCCTCCAGGGATTCTGCAAAAAGGTCGGCCTTTATCTGGGTCTCATATACCAGACCATGGCTACCCAGGAGAGGGGGGATAACGTCAGGAGTATATATGGGATATTTCACCAGACTATAGATAGAATTGTCTTCCATGGTTGCGGTTTGAAGGGTATTATGGATGGCATTGTTTTTGAGAGTAAGGAATTCTTTTTTTTATTGTCTCTCTGCATTCTATTGAGTGTGGTGTGAAAAATATTTAGTTTCTTGCCATAATTTTCTCTGTCTATTTTTTTCGATGATTTCATTACGCAGTTCCGGTGGAATGATGGAAAGGGTGTTGGTTATGATTTTACATTTACTAGATTGATTAACTGCAGTATTGATGGATGAAGTCAGAATGCAGATGGAGCTATTGAATGTCTTCGATGCTATTGATGATAGGATTTCTAGGGATAGAATGATGGAGGATCTGTTGAAAGGTACCCCAGTTGGTGAATTGGTAGGTGCTGGGCAAAGGAGTGATAAGTTTTGGAATGTCCACATTGAAGTGGACCGGACACCAGGCAAAAGTCCAAAGTGGCATGATTAAATCTTGTACAGGTGACAATCCAGATGGGGTGGATGGTGCAAATATCTTTATATCGGAGGTATTGAGTTAATTATAGATTTGTCTACCGGCAACTGTTTCTGAAAACTTTCATCAGGTTGGGGATGAAGTCGGTGGGTTATCTCTTTGTTGGGGTCTGTAAATGGAACATATAGTAAGTTTACTATTAGCAAGTTCAGTGTTGATTGTAGTGTATTCAAAGGCTATGGTCCTGATATTGATTCTATGATGGGCTAATGAATTTTTGATGATGATAGCTGTTCCTCCTCCTTTATGTGTGAGACGGTCAGTCCTATGGATAGAATAATTAACTAAATTTAGAAAGTTGCAAGGCCTGAGGAACGTTTCTTGGAGTCGGAGGATATCCGGGCTGTTGGTTCTGATGACGTTTTCTAGTTCAGGGATTTTAGCATGAAGCCCATATGCGTTCCAGGTGATGTGGAGAGAGGTAAAATTATTATTTAAGGGGAGCATTGAAAAGAAAAGTCCAGGTCAAGGAGGTTGACTCAAGCCATAAATTTATCGGCTTTTGTCAAGTTTGAAGTTGATGAAAGCTTTGATGGTAGAGAATATTTTGTTCGAATAGTTGATCATGGTAATGGTACTAAAGTTAGTGGTGTTCAAAGGGTTTAAAAAGAGATGAAATAGTTTCTTGACATGGTGACGTCCGGTATTGTGATGAAAATTTTCTTGACAACGGATAGATGGATTTTCGTGAAATACTATGGAGGAGTGAAATTTGTTTCCTGGTTTCTGATTGTTCTTGAGCTATATCTGATACAAAGTTCGTCTTATTGAATTCTGCGGGTAATAATTCGGGGAGCGTTTATAAGTACCCTGTTTTGGAGAAGTTGCAATTTTTCAATGTTTACGGATGGAGGTGACTCCCCTAATCTGACATACGTAAATGACGACGGGTTGTAAATATGGAAGGTTGATGAGTCTTTTGTTTTTGATTAAAAATTTTTGGAAATTACGGAGAAGAACCACAAGATTTTTGAGGTGTGTGTGTGTTTTTTTTTTTTTTTTTTTTTTTTTTTTTTAAATTTCAAACTACAATTTGATTGGTTGGTTTGAATTAATGGCACTGAATCCTCAAGGGATATACTCTGCCAAATTCAAGGTTAAGATGTAATTTTTTTTTGTTAAACAATTTAAAATTCACCTCCTGATAGAAAGATAAAATGTGATGAAACTGTGAATGTAATGAATGGGGTAAAACCAATGTCATTTAAAAAAGCTAAATATAATAGATTAGTTTTTCACAATCATGTCAATGAAAGGAAGAGTATATAATTTAAAATGTTTAAAACGAACAGAATTAAAAGCAGAGCATTCAATTAAAATATACCGCACAATCATGGGATAAACATAATGGTTACACAGAGGGGTATCATCCCCTTGAAAGAGATGTTTATGTGTATGTCTAGCATCCCAATACATAAACGAGTTAAAGTCATACCCTGTTTTTTTCATGAATAAGGTTTCCAATGAGAAATGAGGTTTTTTACTTGACTTAATTTGTTGTCCAGTATCAAATTTCATAGACCCTGCCAGTGATAATGAATAGCAAATCAAATTTGGAAAGAAAAAAAAAAAAGACTTGTTGGTATGCGTAGTGAAGTTTAATTAGTAGTCGAGTGTTTTTTAAAAGTATTAAGTTTCTTTAGTCCAGGGAATCTTTTTGCCGAATAGTTTCAATTCTTCGAATATTTTTTTTTCCCTCGAAATTCCTTCTTTTTAAAGATGATGGTTGCCGGCTTTTCTGGACTAATGTATATATTTTACAGACGAAACCATTTCTGAAGTTGTTTAAGGTAAAGAGGTGACTCAGCAAGAGGTGAATCGTTGTTTCGGCAGAGTGAGTCACATATAGACATCACATTCTATCTGTCGATATCTGTCTATCATTCACATATAGACAGATATCGACCGTCGGAGAGTTGGGAAGCCGTAACTGAAAACTAAGTACAAAAAAAGGTGAGAGGATGTTTTAATGCGGGCTTCCTGCTTTGATATGACCAGTTTTAGATTTTTTTAATGTAGTTACTTAGAATGTAGTTTGAATGTAGAGGTTTAGTTATAATGAATTTTGGAGTTAACTTTGAATAGTTCTTGTTAGGTAGTTGGGGAAATTTAAATCGATTAATTGGGAGATTAGACTGTCATACCAGACTCGATCGAAAGCCTTTTATACGTCCAGGAAAATTGCTATTGTGGTACACTTTTCATTAAATTCGGAAATAAATTTGTTGGTAACATGGAGGAACTGGTGATGAGTAGAAGTATTTGTCCAAAATCTATGTTATTCTGCCGGGAAGATGTGACTATTGGCGTTGGGTTTAAGTCTTGTGAGGAAAAAATTTTCAAATATTTTGACTAATAAATAGATTAAGCTGATTGTACGATAGCTTAGAGGGAATTTATGGGCCTAGTCGGGTTTAGAGATAAGCGATATCGTGAAATGTTTCTAGGCAGGTGGGAAATAATTAAATAGTAGGCATGAATCTTGATGAGATATGTGATGGCTTTGATTAGAAGGGATTTCGAGCTAAGTTTTTGATCTTGTACTTACCTGTGGTTTCGATTTTTGAAATTATGTCGGAAATTTTCAGTAGGTGAAGTGAGAAATGGTATGGAAGTTGAGTTTGGTTGTGCGAGGAATATATAGACTTCTTTTTTTGAACCGATTAGATAAATGTATCGCAATATGAATATTTTTCAATGCTTCTGAGTCACTTTTTTTTCTTCTCTCTCTCTTTCTTTCTTTCAAATGATTATTACTCTTTTAAAAGAACTGCTTCCCTTCAATCCATTTTGGCAAAAAATAAAAATAGTAATATTTGTTCGACTTATTATTCCCCTTCTCCCGTTTTACCTTCTTGACGTTATACGAAGAACGCTTTTTTATCACTGAAAGTGTTTCATGAAAGGGACGATGAATTTCGGAGAGTTAAATTCTGGGACAGTTAAATGCATTTCTATAGTGCTTTGTAAATACAATTTTTGCCAGATATAAATAACGGGTTTCACTTTTATTTGTTGTTATATAATTAATTACCAACTTGGTTGAAAAAAAATTAATAGGCTGGAAATATGCTGATATGCTTTATGATATCAATATTTTTTTACGAGAAGTAAATTAAATAATAAATTAATTTAAAAATAGACTGCAATAGGATTCAGGTAATCTAGAATAATTTTATATCTAAATTCAGAGGAAATAAATTCCCCCCCCCTTAGGTGTTGTATAAATATTTTTTACGAGTAGCTATAAATTGGATTTTTTTTATTCTGAAAATCGATTGAAACAAATTTGCAATAAGTAATTTTTACAACATTTAAATAATTCACTAATTTATTTAGAACCAGTTCTTTCGAGTTTTAGTAAGATTGTCTGATCTCAGTATGCTTAATTTCTGAGTAATTTGTTCAATAATTTTGAGGTCATTGTCGGTCCTTTTTCTGTCTGAAAATTAAAATTGGTTATATCTCTTTAAAGAAAAGCACTTTACAATTTATTATGCATGAAATAAAAATATTTCTATCATTTTCTAGCATTTATTACCGAAAATAATCTCATAAAATTTGTAATGTCCAGTCTGTCTTATTAAAGCCTGTAAAAAGTGGCAATATTTGTAAAAATCGTTAATAATTATTATATTTGAGAACTATTGAAATTGTAATTCAGAGAGATCTTGTAGTGGTGGTGGGGGAAGAGTTTATCAGGGCATGTAATATTTTTCTTTTGTTCTTGAACAAATGAAAAATGTATCGGGGTTAGCAAAGTCATTTGCTACAATAATTTCAAAAGCACTTTAAATTTTTTCCTGAGCCTAGCATATTCTGATTTTTAAGATGCTATTTATGTATCAAAAATACCTATTAGGAAATAATTTTTATGTTTTGTTATCGGACTTAACATGTAATACCATGTTACTTATTCAAATGTTATATTGTAATTTTTGGAATTATTTATATGTAAGAAATGGAATAGTAACCACATACTTTTTTTTTAAATTTTATTTGAGTCATGAGTTAAAAAAATTGAAAAAATCACGTACCTTTTGACATGAAATTAAAAGAGTATTATCGTTTGAACTTGCATTTTTTTCCCTGCTTGTTTTTTTATTCTATATAATTATCCTTTTAAAAAATTTTATTATTTATGAGTTTGATTATATATAAAAATAAAAACATTTTTTAAATATCTTGGTAATTTATGAGTTTGAATTTGCATAAAAATGCAAGAATTTTTTTATAATTTTAATTAATGATTTTTAATTATAAATTGAAGATTATTTTTAGTTATCTGTACGAAAACTTCTGAAGTGTTAAATTTTTTTTTATAATATTTTTCTGATAGATATAGATAATTTATACCATTTCCTAAAAAGTATTTCAATTTTTTTTTTTTTTTTTTTTTTTTGCATTACTTTAACAAAATTTATGAAATGTGTTTTTAAAAACGATCTGTATTTTCTTACTGTAGTAATTAAGCATTGTATTTCATAAACATGTAAAATGTAACTCTTCTTGGATTAAACCTTTGTGCATGAAGATAATATTATTTGTTTCTTTTTTGCAGATGCATCATTAATGAGAAGGAATTTTGATCAAAGGGTTGTATACTACTAGGATCAAAGGGTTGTATACTAATTTTTCTCACTTTTTTTTTGTTTTTCTGATAATTATAGATAATTAATTACTTTTTTTAAAAAAAAAATTTCAAATTTGTGTGTGTCAATTTAATAAAAAAAATTATCTGTTTCTAAAAATGAGACTGACTTTCTAACTGTTGTGACTGATCTTTTTATTTTCGAGTTAATAAAGCATTTAATTTATTTCATTTACTGGATAAATCCTTCTTCATGAGTCATTGTTACTTCCATTTTTCTTGTAGATTTATTTAAATACATTAGATCGTATTTTGATGAAAGAGGTTGATTCTAAAAAGCAAAGGATGTTTCTTAAATGAAATTGTAATGTACATAAACCTTGTGTTGATTGCTTTTCTTAACTGATTTTTTTCATTCTATTTTAAAAAAAAAACATAAGGTTTTAAAATATACCGTATTGATTGAGCAACATGCGTAAAAATGTTTATTAATAAAATGCATTTAGGTTGCAATAAAAAAAAGGTCACTTTGATTCAAATAATTTTTGATAAACCTTTATTTTACTTTTAAAGTTTAGTGCATAAAATCTCCCTTATAAATATCCAAAAAAAAAAAAAAAAAAAATGAAAATTCATGAGATTCAAAATACTTCTCATGTTGTAAAATCATTCAAAATATGAATAAGAAATATTTTGCATATCTTCATGAAGCAGATTTTATCTTTTGCGTTTGAATAAAATAAATACATATGTGGTTGTCAAGTCATTTGGTAAAATAATTTTACAATAATTTTAATGTATTTTCTACTATGTTTGCTTCACAGTTTTGTTAACTTTGTGTGTTATTGAAAGACTGAGTCTCTCAATTTTTTATTAATGTTTATTGTTTAAATTTGTAACTTGTATCTAAATTTTATACTGGAAATTTTCATGTGTCTATGAGAAAAATTTAAACAATATTTAATGTAATTCCAATTAATTATTTTTCATTTTTAATTGATATAAATTTTTATAATGTTATTTATAATAAACAGTAGTTAAATGTCAAATTTTGCTTCTTTTTTTATGTGTTTCCAATAATTTTAGGTAATTTATTCCATTTTTAAAAAAATATTTCAAATTTTAGCATTTGTCAATTAAACAAAAAAATAATGAGTTTTCTTTCTAAAAATGAGCTTGTTATTCTAACTGTAGTGACTAAAATATATAGTATTGATGTCTTAACATACATATAAAAGCTTACTACAAAAATTCATTTAATTTCCAATAAATACGAAGTCATTTTGATTGAATTAAGCATTGAAAATTTATTATTTTGTTATTTTCTGACCTTATAATTTTCCTTATGATTTCCCATAAAAATAAGAAAATTCGTTAAAATCAAAACATTTCTCATCTTTGGAATTCATTCAAAATATGAGAGGGAAATAATTTGTGTAGTTTCGTGAGGAGACGACTTACATTTTTCTTTTGTACTTGAATAAAATAATACCTGTTTTTTAATAAAGGGATTAGGCACTCTAATTTTACAATCATTTTAATATATTTTCAGCTTTCTTGCATCACAGATTTTATTATTAATTTGGTGTATTATTTAAAGAATGAATCTGAAATTTTTCAAATTTTATATTTGAGGATTAAACTTGTTGCACGTTACGTCAAAAAAATTATGAAAATTTTATATTAGAAGTATTCATGTGTCAGTAAGGCTTTGTAAGTCATGTAAATTGCTCGATTGATTAATTATCTAATTTTAACTTAATACAACTGTACAATCCATTGAGACACTTAATCAAATAATAGTATGCATTCAAGTTATAATTTTTCTTGAGTTTTATACACTTGTCTCTTATACCAGTTATATATTTTTGTCACTGAAAGTGTTTGAATGAAATAAGGATGAATACCAGTCAGTTAAATTCTGTGACAATTAAATTACATTTCCCAAATGATGTGTATATATAATAATTTTACATGAAGTAAATGTTGTTTTTTGTTTTCTTTTAATGTAATTAAATGCAATGTTGATAGAATAAAAACTGAAATAGGCTGGACATAATCTCGAATACATTTCGAAATAAATTTTTCTCAGAATACTAAATTCTGAGACAATTAAATTATATTTGTAAAATGCTGTAAAAATACATTTTTTTACTTGTATTTAATTGCTGCTCCTTTAGTTTTTACCTAATTAAATTCTAATTTGATCCAAAAAAGATCTTCAGTAGTCGTGAGGCAATCTGGAATTCTTTTCTGATATAGAAATTCAAAGAAAATCAAACTTATGTTTCGTCAATGTTGTATAAACATGATTTTGACAAATAACTAAATGCTGGATTTTTTTTTTTTTTTTATTTTTAAATGCTGAGTTTTCAAAAACAACATAGTAATAAGCAATTTTGAATACTGTAAAGATATTTGATAATTCTAAATAATTCACTAAT
>BMAW01112639.1:0-64224 GCA_019974015.1 Nephila pilipes
TAAAAGTATGTGGAATTGACGTCTGATCAGAAGAATAGGAGTCCAATATGCTATAATTGAGAAATGTTTGAATCGGAATGGGTAATTTGGTAAGCTAAGATCTTATTATTTCGATATAAACAGGATTAATTAAGTTAAGAGTGATTCGAGAGCGAGGGATCTGATTACACTTTACTTTTATTAATTATTTTCTTGTTGAGAAAGTACCACGACCAAAAATTTTTAGGATTGCTAATAGACATAATGTTTCGAATTGATGGAACACTAGAAGAAATAATGGTTGTGAAAGCCATCATTTTGTTGATAGTATCCGTACTATGACACTACAGAATATAAATATTCTAAATGCACGAACCGCAGAAAAAACTGAAAATTTAAATGATGCATTATACATTATATAATAGTGTATACTAAAAGCTTTATTAGTTTGCTTAAAGATCATCTATGCAGCTCTTGTCATAATGCATTTTTAAAATATATACACTGAATACTGCCCGGGTTCTCATAAAAATTAGATAAAAACTCCAATCAATGAAGAATGTTATCTGTCTAAAATCTTGCCGATTTACTAATGATTGGAATCTGCTGAACTACTGAGGAGGAGTGTCAAAGTTTTGACCCAATATTACATTGTTGCATTAAATTCAACGTTGAGGAACAAATGCTTCCAAGAAAATAATGTATCTAGAAATCGTGTACGAATTGCGATTTCAATTGCAATATCTGAGTTTAACATTCGAACTTTGAAAACTCTAGGAACATTTCAGAATATCAACTGCATTCTAACTAGTTCATGATTAAAGCATTTAGATAATTTCACTGAGAATAGCAAAATATATTTAAGAAATAAAATAAAATAAATGAATTATAAAATTGTACAACATAACATCAAACTTGTTAAATTGCTAAATATAATTTTTTGCCAGTATTTTCTAATAGCGATTGAAAACATTGTTGATAAATGAATTAAAAATGTCATTAAAATTACATTCAAAGCGTTCTATATTTATAACTATTAATTAATAATACGTCTTATTAAGATGTCGTAAAATAACATTTGGCCATATGTTCCCTAGATACTTTCACAGCGTTACTCGCCTTCCACTACGATGGATGATATCTGAGATAGAGTTGAATCCGCATGAAATGATGTACTCGAATCTGTCATCCAAGCTGAGTTCTATTCTATGCCTATTAAGAATAGAGCTGTTATTGCGGTTAGAGCAGGAGTTATGGTTCCCGAATTCTGCGCTTTATGTAACTTAAATCTTCGTTATTTTAAACATGCCTCCCGTCCATTATACTATTTGGCACTCGGTAACCGAATGGATATGGTCGCAAGTTCATGGACAACGTTGTTTGCCACAAGCCGCGGGTTGATTTCTAAAGCCTCTAAAGACCCATCGTTTAGTGGATTTGATGCACGTTGAATCTGTTGAGGTTCAAAGTTCTCTCTTTGGTATGGTGTGCTAGTTGGAAGAGTCGGGCCCCAGCTCAGTTGTTGTGCTCGCCGTTTAACCCAAGCTCAATATTATATGGTCCATCATCTATATCTTTCATAGTGCTTATAATAGAGACGTTAACGAGATAAGGCACCTTCTATTTTGCACATGCTTTTCTTTCTGGTGTAGCCTTTTTACTAGTTAATAATATATTTTGTAAACATCATCCTATTGCATACTAATGAAAGGCTCTTTGTTGAGAAAGTTTTTGAATCTTGTTTAATTTCCTATAAAAAAGGATATTAAATTCTTATATGAATTATAAAATTAAAGTACAGAACAATTTATTAAAAAATTCAATCATAGTATTTTCAGTAGTCATCCCTTTATTGTTGAATTTCGTTATTATTAATGTACTCATTTAAATTATTTATTTTGAGTCCATGAATAAATGTTTTAAAATTTAATTGAATGTGGATGTTCATTTTTTTAAACTAGCATTATTATGTTTTATTTAGAATTGTACTAAGCGCTAAGCAATGTTTAACTTATTAACTGTAAATGCAAAAAAATATTCATTTCTCAGAAAGTGAACTTTTTTAATATGCTTAAAGTATTTATTTGAAAATACACATTGAATAAATGTAATCATTTCCTTTTCATGTTAAATTTTAATTTAATTTTTTTTTAAAAAAAGTATATCTTCAAACGTTGGGTAAAAATTAAATCGCAGGCAAAGTAGTATTTTTCATACGAGAATAATTTGATTTTTGCTATTTTCATTGCTCTTTCTTTTCGAAAAAGTTCACTCAGTTAGTAAAAGAATTTTAATACACAGAGGTAGCTTAAACTAAGAGTTATATGTCGATATAAAATCATTGAATATTTGATTAAAACGAATAATTCCAAAATTACACTGTCAAACGCCTTTATACTATTACTCAAGTTCAAAGGGTTTTATCAGAGTCTCTACCATTATTTCAAATATTCCTTAATAAATAAATTTGAGTCTGATTCTACTAAAATACTTTTGATAATCCGGTGAAATCTAAAATATCTATTTAAGATTATATTTTATTCTGAAATATTTTTTTTTTATTTCAATGCAAAAAATTAAGTTCCTTCCTTTTCTTATAAAATTAATTTTTCGTCGCAGTTGAATAAGAGCATGAGGTTTAGTTATGAATATGAATCTATCAAATTTAAGTAAGACATGCAGCCCAAGCACAACAAATATTTTGTACGTCGTAAACATTATTTCCTTCTAATTCGGTACATATTTCTATTACTTTATAATTAAATATTATTATCCATTTTGAAATGATTTTGGTGTATTTTTCTGTATGGTGTGACGACCATATTATTCGTTATTGAATTCTGCTGTCATTTTTTCCTTTTATCTGCACAAACAAAAATAATTGGACTCCTATTGAAGATACGCAAGAGCACGAATCTCACTTAACTCGTCAAATCTAATTATGATCGACAAATAAAATATTAGCTTACCAATTCTCTTATTCAGTATCATTCACTTCTCTTAAACAACTGATTCTTATCACAAAATTTTAATTAAGATTCGCTTCAAACAAAAACAATTACTTCACTTTAATAATTTAATACAACTTACACACTTTTTTCACCCTGATGTTATCTTCTGTAACCCTATATTTTACTTTCAATTATATTTCCTTCATATATCCCTTTCTCTCATTTGATTCATTTTACTTATCTATATTTCTTTAATTTACTTAATCACGTTCCATTTCGGTTGAAAAGAAATTTAATTTTTCTGCAATTTACAAATTATTATAAAGTTCTCTAAGTTAGGGAAGAGAAAAGGGCGAAAAGCTCAACAAGCCACAGACTTCATCACAATTATTTACCACGAATTACATATCAGTGATAATGTTCATTTTTGTAATGTATTATGAATGAAAATAAGTTTGGATTTGAAAATGTGTTAGTATTGTATATTATATTTAATTCGACTTGCTGCTGTTAGAAGATTATTATAAATGGACCAAAATCCCATATTGGACTCAATAACTTCTTATTTATTCGGACTCAAATTTATAAGTGTTACTTTCAGCTTTTACTCATTCGCGAATTTTGTTACAACCTTAAACAACTGCAAATGCTCTCTATCTGTAATTTCCATCTTTCACGGAATATATCATCATTTATGAAACACGAAGAGCATATCAAACACATACCTCTAAACATATTGTGCTATTCTAGGATTTTGTTAATGAATCAGAGCTTTGAATTTCGTAATTGTTTTAAATACTTTATAGAAAATGTACTTTTTTATCCCATTTTTTAATGCATTCGAAGAACAATCATAATTGAATATTCAGAGTGAAAGTTTCATTAAATACATTAAGATACATACATTTCATCATTTGTACTTATTTTATTGCATGCATTGATTTAGTGAAGATTTTAGGGAGTTATTGAAAACTGTATTTCCAAAAATAAAATATTGCTCCTTGTTTTGGATTCTTTGTAATAATTTTAATTCCAAAATACAAATTACTAATTAAAATCTTCATGTTTGTAACTGATAAATTGAGAAATAGAATAAAAGGTTCTTTCATACTTTACCATAACCGCATGTTGAACATTTTCAATGTAAGAAAGATTACCATGATATTAAGTAAAATATTTCTTGAATATATAAGGAGAAATGGGAATATATATATATATATATATATATATTCTCTTAGCAATGAGCCCTTTATTTCCTAGACGGCATAACTAATAATGTGTTCTGTGAATCAAAAAAAATATTATTAGTCGTACAACAAACTCACTTTATACAAAAAGGCCATTCGTAGTAACTCTTACAATTCTGCTAAAATGGACGCTTTAATTTTTAATGGATCCTAGAAATAGATTTTTTAGGATTCATTAAAAGTTAGAATGTCAAACGCGTCAAAGTGTAATAAATATACACTGTAGCGTAAAGTGAGTTATTTCACGAAATAAAGTAATTCATATTTTAAGGAAAGGCCTATAAAATGACTCACTATGCTATAAAACTTTAAGAGCTATTAAATTTCTGAATGATAGCAGAATATATCTTGCTAAGCAGTAATATTTCGAAATCTATATTTTCAAAATTATATTTAAAAGCCTAATTGAACTCGTTGTTTGGAATAAATTTCCTTTTGTTGTATACGATATTGATTCGTGTATATTTTAAGACATTACTGATCCAACTGCACAGAATGTTGAAAATAAGGAGAAATGTACGTCACTAACCACATCGATTTCCTTTTGTTTAGTTATATCTTCACTTAATGCAAAAAAATGTTTTTATTAATTTTTCGTTATTCAGTATCACGAAGTGAAAGTTTTTCTTTTCAATTTTTCTTGTAAATAAAATCGAAATGGTCTGTAACAAATTTAAACCTGACATAATACAAATTAATTATAAATATTCAAACGAAATTTTAGAAAGACAATGAAAATGATTTTTTCATCTACAATCGTAGCATATGACTAAGGCGAAAATGTTTACAGTTAAATCTATTTACTAGTTATATTATTAGTTCAATCTGCATTAATTACAGCTTTTCAGTAATGTAAAAAAAGAAGCACTATTCAATAAGAATGCATTTTTAAATAAAGAAAATTAATTAACTTGATAACATAATAGATTTAAAAATTAAAAATTCCATAAAAAAGAAATGTACTCGCATTTTGCTAGTGAAATTGCGATATATTATTGTCTTTCAGACCAGAGGTCGTCTGGCATCTGTTACTAAATACAGAGTCTTCCAAACGCTCCACATTCAAATATCGCATGATGTGATATCAGGTGATGGCACTATTGTTTGAAAATAATGACTTATTGCATGTTCTGTATGAAATGGCGTTTTAAGAAAGTTTGAACACAGCTAGCATTATGGGAGAAAGGTCTTGCCAACGGCTTACATGAGGACTGCATTTTAAAGGTAGATCCACTGTTGCACTCCAGAATCAAGAAACTTGACAATAAGTTGCAATATATGATATTATTCAAGGACTATATAGTGAGGCATTTGGCTGCTGATTCTTTGAAAGAATATGATTTTATCCTAAAAGTAGCGGCAAAGCAACACCATTGTCATTTTTCTGCCTGCAATGTAACTTGCTGAACAATCTTTCATACAAATCCCATTGATTTTTGCGCTTACCGATCCTATTAAATAAGAATTTGCTCCACCGTTCCCTAAAATACTTTAGAAAAATAAGTCATTCACTTTGAATCGTGCAAATAATAGTAGTGCAAATGTTGGTTGAGTTTCGATATCACTCTCTAGTAGATGTTGTATCTCAGAATCTTGTATGGAAAGAAGCGTAATGTTATACATCACTTAATTCTCTAAGGAAATCATGAAGATCGGTTAACTCGATGAGTTGTATTCAGTTCCCATAATTGTGTGTGTGTGTGTGTGTGATCCGGCAACATCTACTGTAGCACATACTTTTAAGCAAAAATGGGTTTCATGATTTTGGGTATCCGAGGTCATTACGACTGAACGAGGTACAAATTTTGAAAGCAATTCGTTCTAAGACCTTGCTAAGTTTCTCGGATCGTACAAACGCTCGTACTGCAGCGAACACCTCAAAGGTGAAAGTAAGATTGAAAGGGTATATTAGCAGATGAAAGAAATTGTAATGTCTCTGTGTACTGCAGAATGATTGGGTGCATTACCCCTAGTATTAAAACAAATTTAGACGCCTCCTCTAACGAATTAAAGTACGGGACAGTATAATATCATTAAAGTATATTACAGAGAGAGTTTTTTAAGCACATGCAGAGTCCCAAGGAAGCTTCCAATGATTTTCTCATAAATTTCAGACATACCACGCTGCAACTTGTACCGGTAACTGCAACGAATCATCTACTAATTTCTAATTTATTTTTCACCCGAAGTTATTAGAATCATCACATGTGGTTGCACGCATCTACAGTGTGAAACGACAATTTCAGTAGCCATATTCCAGCCCAATAATAGTCATATTATAAAACCCTATTTCTACTTAAGCAGGTATGAATATGGTTAATGTTCTGAGTACTTACTATGGGTATACGTAGTTAACCCGTACAGCCATCAGCAGAACACAACCAAAGAGAATGAAACTTATTTTGCTTTGGTGATCCGACTGTTCTCAGCTAACTAATAACCCATTTGACTTTCCCCCTACGGACCTGTCCAGATTTCCTCCCCTCCATTGATGGCGGGAAATACTGAATTCCTTCCGGGAGAATTATCTGTTTCCTGGTTGCTCGAAAAACTCGACATTTATTCTTTGTCATCATGTCCTTTACCTCGAGCGATAACTTTCTAACACGAGAAGCATATCATCTATTATCTATCATTTTTGGAGAATCTCACAAGCAGTATCTCATCTATTATTTATATTATCAACCATCCCATTACCTATTATTTTTGTAATCATTTAACCTAACTTCCTTTCTGATTTTTGTTTCATTTAGACAAGTGTCGATATTCTTATGCACAGTAATATATTTAATAAGTTAAATAAATATTGATGTTTTTAAATATTAAATTATCTTAAACGATCAGTTTTAACTATTGATCTGAGTCATTTGAAGTGTGGTATTTGCTTCAGCATCTCTTATTATCCCTTTAAGAATATTCGCCACCGTATCGCCACTCCGTTAGCTTGTAATTTTACATTTGAGCCAATTCGCCGTCCAGAGATTTTTCTTTAAATGCGTATATCATATCTTGCCACAATATATTTAGTTTATTTCGTTAAATAATTTTGTTTATATATTGTATACCTCTGCAGTCATTTTTTTTTTAAAAAAGCACACAGCAAAATAAGATTTATCTTTTATATCTGTAAATTCCTTATAATGGTACACCATTACACAATGAAATTTATGAAACATATGTAAATATATTTCGTATTTTCATAAAAGTATGGTTTTTTATATAATTTTGTGTATAAAATATTCAATTTTCGATTAAATCTTTTTTTCTTTTGTATGTATTAAGTTTAATGCATTTTAAATAATATATATATATACACACCAAAATATTTTTACGAATTGTCAATTTTAGAGGAATTTTTTTCACGAATTAGGCTTAATATCTAAAATCGTTTGGGCACAACGTAACACTCCGCGGTAAGAAGTTGCGAGCTCAGAGAAGCAATTCTTTTTTCTCCCTCCGGTAGCGAAATGATTACTATAGTAAAAACATAAAAAATTAAAGTTATTTTCAATTTTTGAAAAATTGTAAGCTGTGGGTATTAGAAAAGGATTATAGAAGGATATGAAAATTCATTGAAGGGATAAAATAGTTCAAAAGTAGGAGAACTGTATTAGGAATAACTTGTGATTAGTAATCTTCTGCTGTTAAAATTGAAAACAGTATAGACTATCTGATGAAGGAATTGTGTCTTTCATATATAATTTTAGAAACCATAATATAACAGAAGTTTAACAAATAATTATTAAATGTGATAATTTTGTATTTCAAATTGTTTTCATTTTCTAATTTTGTGTAATTTCTTCATATCCCATATATGTAAACAAATCTTTATACATATTATAAGCAACCTTTGTAACGAAATTTAATTCTGTTTGACGAGAATTGCTCATGGCGATGGCAGAAAGCATTTATTCTTTCTGAAAATTGTGTTTCGTTTTACTCCATACATTATTCATTAGAATATAATAAATTGGTAACAAAATGTCTCCCTTCACTACCAAACTATAATGCACTTAAATATTCGAAGTAAATTATTTTTGTCGTTATCATGTAAATTTAATAATTTTTCGAACACTATTTTTTCATTATAAATATCAATAAATAATTATAAGACATCTTCAAAGTACATCAAAGAAATATTTATAATGTTTTTATTTGTAGGGGTTACATATTCTTTGCTATATGAATTATTATACATAAAAGATTTTACTCAGCATTTAATTAAAATTTTGCCGGAAAATAATACCTTTTTGCTTAAAGATTATTCTTTAGAATATAATAAATTGGTAATAAAATGTTTCCCTTTATTATTGATCTAAAATTCGCTTAAGCATTTACAATAATTTATTTCTAGTTTTTGTGATATAAATTTTGGAGTTTTTAAGACTTTTTTTATTCAGTAAAAATATAAATATATAATGATGAAACATCTTCAAGATATGTCTAGGTACTATATCTAAGACTTTTATTTCTGTGGCTTAAAATATTATTGAATAATATTTAACTATTGAGTATACGATATTTCGAAAAGTCAGTGAAATAAAACATATTTGTATTAATAAATGTATTAATTCTATAATAAATTTAGTGTTAGATTTTTGCATCCTACTTAAACTATAATTTATTACAATAATTTGTATTAACAATTTATTAACACATTTTTTTTTCAAAAAAAAACCCCCTTTTAATCGTTTGTGATTACTTTCTTGATTTCAAAAGTAAAAGCAATGGCGAAATGATTCAAGGTGAACCAAATGCTGACGAATTCTCATCTCGGTGAAAGTGTGGTGGTGCGACGAAAATATAGAGCTCATAAATCAGAATAAATAAATACAAAATTAAAACATAAGAAAAATATAATTTTAAGTAAGTAAAATTAACACATACACTATCAAAAAACTGAAAATCAATAAGTACAACATTATAAAATTATTTTTCTTCAATCAGAAAAAAATAAAATAAAAAATGATTATATATTTATAGAGAGAGAGAGAGAGAGACTCAGATAAAGATTTAATTAAATTTCTAAATCAATAAAAATAAATTTATTCTTTTTTATGATAATTTTATTTTAAATCATGTATATTGAAATATATTGAATATTTTCCCATCAAATATATCTTAAGAAATTTGTTCAAGTGTTCATCAATTAATGTACAATTATTAAATGTATTTAGATTCAAAAATTATATTTATATATAATATTTCGAAAATTCTATAAGCCAAGAATTTTGCCGCAGAAAGGTATCTTTTATATCATGAAATAAAATAAATAAAACTCTTTGAGCGTTATTCACGGTTAATCCCGTCCAGTTTGAGATAGTTCAGAAGCATTCCAAACGTGTTATTCCATGTGGCTGTGAATTCACAAAAAGCTGTAAATACGTGTTTCTTCGTCTTCTCAAGATTACATCAAGTTCGTTTGAGACATGTTTTTTCGAAATTCCTTCCCTCCCATTTAACTATTTAACATCTTAACAGATAATTGGGGGGGGGGGGATTGCGGACTCGCAATGAACGTTGAGAAGAAATTTTATGGATCTTTTGGAAACCCCTCTCTTGCCATAAGTTTGAGACATTTTCCACAAAAACATTCGTTCAAGAGAGGGAGGGTAAGATTGTCTTTTCTCCCCTTCTACCAGTTTGTTTGTTTGTTAGCTTGGTTTGAGATCTTATTGAATTAAATATAATCTTTCACCTATTTATTTCACCTATTTATCATCATTTTATTTAAATCCTTTAAAACTGCTTTGAATTACCATGATATGAATATTCCATTCACTTTTTTTTTCTTAAAATCAATACTTATTTGAAGCATTAACAAATTTGGGTGGAGAGAGATACCTGCTATTTTATCTAGTTTGACAAATTATTTTTTCCATGCCTTTTTCTGCTTGCTAAAAACTAACGTTTTTTTCTCTCACATAAAAATTATCAAGTATAATTTGTATAACATATCTGAAGATCTCTAAAAATATTGCAAAATATATATCTATAAATTATCTATGTTTAAACTCAAAGAATATATGAAAATAATGAATATATTCTATTATTTAATTTGTGTTACTTTAATCACAACTTTCAGTTTTTAAAATAATAATTATTTCATTATAAAGTATCAAAAATTATTAAAAAAAAATAACGATAAATGAAAGCGTCAATATCAGAAACGCTTTATTTTTTTTCAATTATTTCAAATAAATAATTTTTAAGCTTCTCTATTACATTACTTAGAATAGTTTCTTATGCATTTATAAAAATAACAACAAAAAACACACTTTTTAAGTCCATTTTTCCCCCTTAATTTCAAATCCCGGTATTCAGGGCAACTTACATACGATCCCTAGTATTGCAATGTTTACTTCCGAAATACATCTGTATTTTAAAAGGCTGAACTTCTGTTTCCTTCAAAGAGAAGATTAATTTATATTTGTTTATATTTATAAGTGTCAACTGTACATTTGTACCGATACTTTAGGTTACTAATTATTCGAAGATTCAAATCTTAAAAAAACATTCATTTGTGTAAACTCTATCATAATTTATTTTCTGCCAGAGGATAATTGAAATACAGGGATTAAAATCCGAACATTTTTCGCAATCAAAACTAGGAATTTTATTAAAGCTGCCCTGAAGATCAATATTTGAATTTACGAAAAAAATGTTTATGTATCACGCATACGCAGTTAAAAATTATTTATCATAATTACTTGCAATTCTACGAATATTTGTAATATTAAAATCAAATTTCGATATTGTGCATCGCTAGCAAATTTTCAAATATTTCTTAAGTCTTGTACAAATCGATTGAAAACTCAGCATGTGATCAATAAGACATGCTGAGAAATTTGGTGAATTTAAGAAAAATTTTACATGGAAGCAAAACTGAGATGCTAAATTTTCGATATTCATGAAAATATAAGTATATCTATAAAAAATTATAAAATATTTATTATAAAATTCAGTTCTAAACTTTGTTCGTTGTGTTATGCCTGATAATAAATAAAGTGTCAAAATAACAAAGTATTAATTTGATACATTCAGAGATTTTTAAAAATAAGTATAAACAACATATTAATTTTAAATTCAAACTTCTTTATCATCAAATGAGCGCATTTTGAAAATATATGATATGCATCAGTCATATTATTTTAATTTGGAAAAATACTCCATAATTACGCACGTGAAAAGCTTCTTTCGAAACTTATGGTCTGTTTTCTCCACAACTATACATCATTTTTCCATACTACTAACGAAAAATTAAATATAATACAATTTCAATTTTTTTTCGCAATATAGAATGGTATGTGATGCTGAATTCGTACTGTTAATATTTGAAAATAAACTTACAATTTCTTAGGGCTTAGGCGTTAACAAAATTCGTTATGAATACATTGAGTAACTGTTGGGCAAATTCACTGAACTAAATTGTTTTAAGTGCACTGCTTTAAAAGACAAAGTTAAATAGTACGAAGTTTCTCTAACAATCGAATTTGTATTCATTGAATTCAAAGTTGTAGTTATCGATGACAATTTTCCGCTTAATGATAAATGTAAATATGTATTTAAAATATAAAACACTAACGAAATGGAAATATGAAGCATTAAACTTGGATAGAAGGTGGTTAGAAATATTTTCATATTTTTTTTTAAAAAGAAAGTATACCCCCATTGAAATTTAAAACTGCCTTTTGAATGTGCACCACGTTGCCCTGGCACAAATTCTAATATAAAGTGGGCATTTTCACTTAGAGTAAGTTGTTCTGAAGTGAGTGCGCTATGCAATGAAAATTTAGACTTACGTGGAAAAATTCATTCGACAGAAAATTATAATCTTAAGGATTTAAATTTATTTCAATTAAAAAGAATAAAAATACTTTTCTTGTTATTTTAAATAAAAAATATAACTGATTGGAGAAAGCTTAATTTTTATTACAGAAATCTGATTAATAAAATAAAATGATAACCATCGGTGTTCTTTTAGTGAAAAAGAAAGTGGGTCACTTTACAATATCACTAATCACAACAGTGATTAAATGCTTAGCGTGACATTTCTCGAAGCGCCAGAGACAGACAGTATGGGTCTAGAGAAGCTGACAATGTAATAAGCATTATTTTTTAAAACATGTAAATATGCTTGTGTTTTCTTGGAAGACTTCAACAACTAATATAGGGATTATTTCCTGGTTCGTATAATTATACGATAATCAAAATGGTTTTTTTTTTTTGAAAAAAATGACTGAAAAAAAAAGATTTTTCTTTTGTTCGAAGTGAAGAATTTTTTTTTTCAATATTTAATGCACCAATTTTTCAAGGGTTATTTTTTAGCCTTTATTATTTTACAGCTTTACTGAGATTCATTGGTTCGGGTGAACAATTTTCAAGTGAATGTCTGAACCTCAAACGATGGAACGGCACTGCACACAAGATTCTCCTAAGGCTTCTCAACTGCTGTGAATGAATATTACTTTCCTCAAAGAGAGAAAGACACTGCCCTCTGTAATGAAAATGTCCTTGATGTTGCCGATCACCCGCGTTTTAAGAGTGGGAAGAAATTGAAGCATCTTGCTTCAATAGCTTTACACAAGAAAGTAAAACTCTTGCAGGGTTAACTCCTTAAGGACCGACACACCAGAAATGAAGAGCACTTCCTGGACCGAATGTAGAATGGTTTAATGAATGGCGTTTACGGACTAATTTTCCAGTTTCTTGGTTTTGCGAACTAATCTAATATTTAATGAATAACTCTGGATCTGAATTCCAAAGCAGTGATTTTTTGCCATTTCTTTAGATATATTATATTTGTATTCAGAAATTCATAACTAATAATTCAGAAAACAGATTTTTATACCATTTCAAAGTTTTTCTAAATGCTGGATATTGGAGAATGATAATTTTTAATATCAATACCTCTCATATTTTGAATGTACCCTACAACACAGATTGGCATTAAATGTCGCTCACATTCTTTCGGTCTTTTTTACCTATTGGTATAATTAATATCACTGTCACTTTTTTCACAAATCTCAAAATCACTTTCATTCATAGCTTTATATAATTCACTCTTAGATAGGTATCTCGCTCTCTTAGCCATGGTTAAAGAAATGAAACTGAATATAACACCACCACATATCCTGAAACTTCTACCAAACATGCTCATAAATATTTCACCCTCACTCATGCGAATAGTCTGCCGGATGTACTTTCCAATATTCTCCGAATGAAAAGAGAAAAAATTAAATAAGAACGCCACTGTTCCCTTAACTATCACTTGCATTTTTAAAGAGCCGTGATTCTCAGTTTGTTAACACCAATAAATCAATCAAATATATAAAAAGGCATGACAGAAATTAATACCCTTACGTCAAGGTCAAATGTTGTAATATTTTATGTTAAAATCGTTGCAATTCGGCGCTATCTACTAGTATTTACAAATTCAAATAAAATGTTCCGCTTCCCAATTACGCTGACGCGACGTTGGACGCACGATAATAATAGGAGCTCTTCGAGTGGAAGCGACGCTCGACTGGTAAGAGTTGAATCGTTGCATAGCCCATGCGAGAGGTTGGTCGTGAAGGAGTTCATACGAAAATCAAAAATATTACAACAGATTTTATCAACAACTATTTTTAAATAAATATCTAAATGAACAGTTTCTCGAATATTAATATTAATTTGATATATAAAAATATAATCAATGTTCTAATACATTATAAATTGTTTGTTATCAATATAATCACATTACTTGTAAGTATATATTAGCTAGATTTACACTAGCAAATCCTTCTTGTGGTACACCAGTTAATAGCTTACATTATTATTGTTAAATAAAATATAGTTTTCTTTAAGAACTAAAAGTTAACCAAGTATATAGATTTTTCTTAAGAAATTGGCCTGTTTATTCTTATTTCCTTCAAAAGTTTTCAAAAAATGAAATATTCAGTACATGTACAGTTAAATAGATATTCAATATTATATCCGTAGATAAAAATAAATTTCTTAATATTAATAGTACATATATATATGTCATAGGTTTGGTTCTTTTTTCAAAGATACATGCAAACTTGCTTTAATTTTTTATTAGTCATGGTCAATCCCATAGGCAACAACTGTCCAACATATTCGTTATTGATAATGCGGCATAACAGAGGAGGAGGAGACATTATGATGCATGTTGTCAGATGAAACACATATCTGAGATTCCGCGCCTCACGAAACATCTACATGAAAGGATCGCAGTGGTGCACTTGAATACAGGGCTACATTATTTTTATATTGCAGAAGCCAGATGGAATAATTTAAAAACATAAACTTATTAAATTTCTGTTTAACAGAATAAACTAATTAAAGTCGGCATACCATCGAAAATGGAAATGTTTACTTTTATACCCGGCGCAAACTAAAAATCTACATTTGTAATTGAAAATTAATCCCAGTATTAAAGAAATCTAATAAAAATCCCCTAATACTTTAACTATCCTAAATGTTTGTAATATATATATATATATATATATATATATTGAATAAAAATTTAACTAAATAAAAAAAGTTATAATTTAAAAGAAAGTAGGTTGAAAAATATCCTATAAAAAAAATCATAGCTATCGGAACCCATTTCAATTGAAAACTTTCATTAACACAAAATGTTTTGAAAAAAAAAATGGAAAATAATATATTTAATATTGAAACAAGCTTTAACTTGTTAAGGTCAGGTCTTGAAAATTACTTGCCGATCTCCATCTACAAAACATATTATAAAAAAGGGTTGTTTTTTTTGTGTGAAACCAATGATATATATTTAGAAAAAAACATTAAAATAGATCGCAACAATTAAATTGAAAAAGAACAACGCCCAAGGTGCCAAATTAATTATTTAAGAATCAAAATCTAAGACAACTGAAACGAAAAAATGTGATAAAACTGGAAAAGATAAAACAAAAAATCGATAATTTCACGTACAACAAACCACGTTTGGGAAAACTGCGAATAAGGTACAAAGAAATGAGCAAATATTGGAATTTCGCATATCAGAAACAATTTAATTTCAGAATAAAGATTTAATGATTTGTATAGAACCCGTGAGTTCTATAATTTAGTTCAAGGAAAAATAAAGCATAAAAAATTCATCAAAATATCCTAGTAACTCCCAACCCCTTACTGTCTTTTCATGTAAAGTACACAAATTTTTTAGCGTTGCAAATATGTCAGCACTAAATATTAGAATGAATCCTAAATTTTTCAAAAGCCCACACAACTTACATGGCATATATATATATATATATATATATATATATATATTTGAACAAATCATCATTGCTATAATTCAATATACATCAAATCAACAAATTACTCATATCAATCAGAAATTCACTGCATTACTATATAGATAAATCACTAAAATTATTATAACTCATACAAAAATTATTATATGTAATTAAAAAAAAGTAAAATTGAAACTTAGAAACAAAAACACATGCATCTGTTATGTAACTGAAAACTTATAAGTTGAAGAAACTGTAGTGGAAGAAAATCAAAAATTTAGAATAATGGAAACAATGAAGTAAAATTGTTTAATTCTTTATAATGGAATAATGTGTGTTTTTAGCTTTATTACCAATCAAAACATCCTACTTCAATAAAATAAGGTATTAAACCAAAAATCAGGATGTTCAAAAATCAACCTTAGAAAAAAAATTTAGGTACAGTAAATTGTAGTTATAAAACATATTAATTCAACAAAAGAATCTAAGAAACCTATAAATGTAACAAAAAAATTTAAGTATTCAAAAATCTAAAAAATACCAATAACACGTCATCATAAATAATGCAGTAATTTTGTGAAGACACCAATCATCTTTTGAATGTAATAAATTATATAATCATATAAAACAATCTAACAAATGTATGTAAATAAATTAGAATCATTACTATATTTAAAACTAAGAATAATTAAAACAATACACACAGTCCATGTACATACCTGCTATTACTCTCGGTGAAAGAATTCACTGCCAAAGTAAACATAAATTGATTTTAATGGAACTATTGCAATAAATTTATTTATTTAAATAAAAAAAAAACATTTTGATTATTAAAATTACTAGTAAAAAAATAAAGAAAATAAATTTAATGAAGCAATATTTTAATAAAAATATATTATTAAATTAATTTCTTAAATTAAATTTAGCTCAAAACCAAACTACAAAAGAATCATCAACATGAATGAAAAACGCAATCTTTTCAAATAGCATTTACTATTAAGAAAATAAAAACCAAAGAGAGGGAGAGATTGATGAGGAAATATATATATATATATATATATATATATATATACAGGTGTACAAAATTAAGAGAATTTGCATATTTTGTGGAATATTATGAAAAGAATTGAACGAAATGTAAAAATGCTGTTTCGAAACAAAGATGGAAATTTTGTACTTCGAATACGCAAGCATATATGTGTATAGGGGTAGAACTATTTAAAACACAGGAGTTATAAGCACTCGTGCTAAAATCCGCATTTCCATTCGCCAGCGGATTGAGCTGAAATTTCTTGGTGTTCTCTTGCAACAATCGCTTATATTAAAATTCACAGTAAAAGTTAGTGACGACCAATGTTCAGATGGTAGAATGAAGGGGCGAATTGTGGGTAGACTAGAAGCAGGCCAATCTCAAATCCAGATTGGCAGAGAATTCGATTTAACGCCCAGCGTCGTATTCAACTTATGTAAAAAGTTTAAGGATACGGGATCCGTCGAGAGAAAGCCTGTGAAAGGTCGTCCAAGAGCTTCGATGGCCAGAGAAGATCACCATTTGTCCATTACAGCGAGGCGTAACAGGAATGCAACAGCTTCTCGGGTCTTTCATGAATTGTATGCAGCCTCAATAACTCGAGTTTGCAGAAGACTTCATGAGAGAGGGCTGTTTGCAAGCAGAACAGTTGTTTGTTTCCCGTTCAGTTCTGCGAGCAGAAGAGTCCGCTTAAAATGATGCAGAGATCATACAGACTGGAGCAGGAATCAATGGGTGACCGTTGTCTTCACTGATGAGCCCTGGTTCAGAATAACTAGTGATTTTCTCCGTACTTTCATATGGAGAGAACCAGGGACCCACTACCTACCCTACAATGTCCGAGAAATCGACCGTCACTTGATGGTCTAGACAGGCATTATTTTGGAAGGCCACACACACTTCCGTGTCTTTCAAAGAGGCACTGCGACTCTTGAAAGGTGTAAGAAATAGTTCTTAATGCCCTATATATACCTTTTTAGGGGCCCATTTGGTCCTGATTTCTTTTCAATGGATAACAACGAGATGGTCACATAGAGCCCAGCTGGTCAACGAATTTCTAGAAAGTGAGAATATTCGCCGTATGTAATGGCCAGCCAGATCTCCAGACCTATGTCCTATAGAGCATGCCTGGGATGTTTTGGGGAGAGCAATTGAAATTCACAAGCATCTTCCGAGAACCATGCAAGACCTTAAAACAGCTTTGCTGAACGAGTGGGACTAATTGCTGCAAGAACTCATGAATTCCCTTATTTCCTGCATATAATCACGTTGCGAGACCTATATATCAGTAAGAGGGGACCATGTCCCTTATGTATTCCATTTCCTGTGTAGGAAATTCGAAACAACAGAGACATTTTATTTCATTTTATTCTATAACGTAATAGGTATCTTGGAAAATTGTTGCAATAATCAATGAATGATAATGTCTAGAAATGTAGTGAAACTTCCCAATATTAGTCTTTAAATATCAAAGAAATTATGTAAATCAAAGGAATATTTTTATTAACTTTTTGTTCCATGAACATGATAAAATCATTTTGTCTATTAAGAAATTTCGATCAGACCATCAAAACTCAATTTTGTTCCCATTGTCTTCAAATTAACTTTATTTTGGGTGATTTAGAACATTCAAAGCTTTAAATTCTACTCCAGTTCATTTTCACACAAATTAGTTTCGAAAAAATGTTCTTATTAATTCCCATTGAATTAAAAAATTTATTCTTATTATTCTGAAGTAAATTTTTCCCGCTCTTTGCACATCTAATTCACTATTCTCTAAACGAAAATGTTTGTGAAATAAAAATGCTCATTTCAGGATTTTTCTACCCATTAAATTATTTCTTAAATATTTTCGAACTCCTTACGACTTTAATAGACACGTACTTTGCTTTAAATTGCATTAAATGTTACTTTAACATTAAAAGCACTGCACATGGAATTCATTTCAAGTATTGTCTGCGTGCATCCCAAGAAGAAAGCGAGTTAGTTCAATAAAAGAAAGTTAAATTAAAAGAAAAGTACATATATATTTACTAAATTTTATTCAAACTTTTTTATTTTTATCAGAATACTAATAGAGAGTACGTTAACCATTACGTGAATATCACATGGGATATCTTTAAAAGTAAATTCTGTAGGTAATTGTTGAATACTAACTTAATCCTATGATAAAAAAAAGGTTAATTAGGACAAATGTTTTTCAAAGTTAAGCTGTTCAAAAGCTTTTAATTATTTAAAATAAAAATTACCAGTATCTTTCAGAACCATTGTTTTCTTAATTCAAAATGAATTCTCATAACATTATATATGTTTCATATTTTAAATAAAAGTTGAATTTAAATCTAATCCAGTGAAATTCAAAATACATCACTTAAAGTTTCATTAAAAAATTTGAATTCTACTATTAATGTTAAAGCTAATAAAGTAAATTTTTATATTACTGTGTATCTGATTTTATAAACCAAATTATAGAGTTTAAAAAGTTTAGTTTTACTTGTACATTATTTTGGTCTAATTTTGTGTTTTAATGATTGCAAAACAGTTTTATTTTTCAGTCTACAACGTTTTTTTTCTAAAAAAATATTTTTGGAAATTTCAAATTCTTATTTGTTTTTGTACTTCAATTTTCTTTCATTTTTTTCGGTTATCATAACATTTTAGGCAATGATTTATCATATATAACTAATAATTACTTTCTTATCTTTATATGCCAAAAAAGTTGAATCCATTCAATTTTGTACAATGCGAAGGATAATGAAATTTCCTTACCGCAAATGCAGTGATTTCAAGATGTTTCTCTTCATATTTGAAAATATTCTATAATTGTGAATTTTAGTTCTTTACTCACATCTCAAATACGTTTTTGTAGTTTGCCAGACTTCGTAAATAGTAGTTTTCCGTAATTAACTTTGAGTCAACAAATAAATTTAATTGGTTTATTCAAAAGAAACAGCAATTAATTTTTAAATTAATCAGTGTTATTCGGAATTTTCATTTCATTACGAATCTTAAAATTGAATTATTTTTGAACTGGTTGAAAGATTTAAAAGTAAATCGTTAAAAGTGCTTTGACAGAATATTCCAGTGCATATTTTGCAACCCTATGACAACATCGAAGCTACTATTCATTGAATAGTTTCTTACTACTTTTTTCAAAAAATATCTGAGTCTCATACATTGGACAGAAGAGTATAAGTTTGAAACCTTAGGAAATTTTAATGTGTATCTATTTATCCATATGAAAAAGCAATTTTCATAAGTACTGTATCAATATTTTGAACCTTAATGAAATTAACTTTGAAAATAAAGTACCAAATGTATTCATACTTTATTTTACTTCCTTATGAAATATCAATTATTAAAATACATATGTTAATCACCCTTGATACCCAAATCTTGTATAAATCACAATTGATACTCAAATCCTCCTAATGATGAATCTTCCTAATAAATGATACAATTTAAGTAAGCTTCCAGTAATATAGTTTATATGTTTTTATACGTGTAGTTTAAGCTCAAAATTATTTCAAAATTACTTGAATCCTTGGAATTTTTATTTCTTTTTGGATTTAGCTCTCGAATACTTTAATTTCATTCATTTTTAATCACCTTATGAAAATAAGTTTTAAAAAGAAAATTTACTTTATTTCTTAAGATTAATTAATTTTGAAAAATAATTTTTGGAAACTTTTCAATATTGTTCATATATTTGAATAGGTTTTAATTGCTCTGTTTAGTTTTATGGCCTTATTTATTTCTCCTAATTATTTAATTGCATCTAAATAACTTCACGTAAAATGTACGGGGTAAGGAATATAATTTACTATTTATAATTAATCCTTATCAATAAATTTATAAAAAATAATAAGTGTAGTTTTAATATTTTCACTGTGTTATTTTAGCAGAACAAGTCAGTTCATTCGTTCGATTGTTATTTCCATTCAAAACCAAATTTAATTCACATTTAATATTTAAGAAATTAAATTTTTAAGCAATGGATAATTGAGAAGTTACTGCGTTTGTATACCTCATTTATCAAACTTTAAATATTTGTTTTGTGTAGTTTGAAGTAGAATATTTGGAATATAAATCATAATAAATTTTTAGACATAAATAAACGATAATTAATCATATTCAGGGGATAAAATTCATAGTTCTCAAGACAAATCAAGTACTATTTTAGTATGCCTTTTAAGAATAAAACTAAGCCGAAATGTGAAATTTCTGCTTCAGTAAATAGGCCTTGTTATATGCATAGATAGTAAACAATTTTTTTTCTTCTTCCTTTCCCTTTGGAGAAAAGTAATCTTTAACAGTTTAGCTTACTGTTCGGAATGCCAAAAGAGCGAGAATTCTTTTCCTCTTCATTCGTGAGATCAGAGTAGAAAGATTTTTGTTCGACAGGAAAAGAGAAACTCATTATCTAGGATTATATGAGAAAAGATAAGAAAACAAAAAGAACATCCCGTTACAGATTGCTTGTATTAAGGTTTGGTTGTATTAAGGGTTGGAACATTTTAAGATTGTTTCTCTTACGCACATCTTCTAGCAACGGAATAAGGCAAACAAAGTTCACACTATAAGACCACATCTCGGAAGATTTTATACCGTGTGTACATAGATTATGCTAAATAAAACAAAATGTATATTTATATAAAATGAACTAAATTTTTTTCTGTCAAGTCAATTATATATTTTATTTTAAAAAGTGTTTTACAATGATTCATTCTGGAAATGAAGCATAGCGACAAATCATGAAAAATGATATTTAATTAGTATAAAAGTAATGAATGCTTATATGATTTTAATAATTATCATTATTTTTCTTTAATTTTGCATTTATAATACATAATAAATTAATCCTTTCGATGATAAATGTGCATCTATTGTTCAAAGGCATTTTGATGATGGATTAATTTCAATTTGAAAAAAGAAATTTCTATTTCTTTTTTTAGAAAATTTCTAAACAATATTCCATTTTCAAGCAGATTATTAGAAATTATAATTCATGTGAAATAAATATGTAATTTAAACTGCTAAGTGTGCCTCCATTTTTACGATTTTATGGCAAATTTTCTTAAAGCCTATATTTCTTTTTAAAATACTTTGATTTTCACTAAGAAAATATTCTAATGGTATCGAAGTTTTAGTATTAGACTATCCACAAAGGAAAATATTTCTTTTGTTTGCTAACTCTACGATATAATATTTGCTAAATGAACAAAGTGAATATAAAAAAATGAATTATTAAGAAACATTTTTAGAAAATAACACCTTAATGAAGTACTAAACAACATTCAAATACATAAGTAACATCTTATAGGTTGAAAAGAGATAACTAACTTTTATATGAATTTGAATATAATCATTCAAAGTTGTAGATGAAAAGTTTATATTAAAACTAAAACTCTTTCATATTCAAGTCTTAGTTTACATCAAATTATAACAAGCTTATAAACTTAGCGATGTTTAATAACATATTTCAGATTAATATAATCTTTGTAAGTCATTTTAACTCTTTTTTTCATCCTGTTACTAATTTATATTTTTAAAAAAAGTCATTTCTAGGTAAGGAGAAAAATTCGAGTTTGACAAAGTATTTTTTTTTTTTAATTTGGTAACGATGATACTGTCTAATGCTAAAAACATTTTGTTTTAAGAATACACATAATTTTATTTTGATAAATGTGTATTTATTGTTTAAGTGTATTTTGATAAATTATTGATTTAAATGTTGAAAATTTACATAATTGAAAATTACATAACAATATTTAAATAATTGTTTATTTTACAGTTATTCTAAGAAATATTCCATTTTGAATACAATAAATGAAAAAATGTAAAAACATAACTTAACATGAATTTCTTTAAAACAAATTCTTTTTTAAGTGAGATGATCAAAATTTTATAACACATATATTATAATTCTAAATATGTTTATTTTCTTCGTGGCAATTCAAGTCTTCCATTGTGATTAAAATAACAGGATACAGTCCCTTAAAATGTTGAAGATATCGAAAACTATTTTATTAACTTATTCTAATTGTATGACTTTTATGATCGTGTTTACAAATATTCATTAAATCTAGCTGCATTATTGAATGAATTATTTCATTTATCTTTCACTTAAGGCCGAATCATTTCATTGATTTTTAAAACTCTATATTTACTTTTCTCGATTTTTTATGATGGTCATGATTTAAAATGCTAAGGCATTTTTGAGAGTAAAGAGTTTTAAATGAATTCGTATTTTACTAAATAATATGTTGGATAATTTTGTGTATGAAATATGGTTAAATATGAAAAGTTATTTTACGGAAATCCTAAAATTTAGAAATAGTTGGGTTGTTTTTTTTTACTATTTTTCGTAGTTTCTTATAAGAAAAAATACTAAACTGTATAAAAGACTAGTATAACCCAAACCATACATATGATTATGGGAAACATTTCTAAGGAACGGAGAGAAAGGTATTTTCTTAAATATTAAATTTGTAGAAATATTAATATTAAATTATTGAAATCTTTTGAAATTATTAAGATGTTAACAATTACTTCAGTAAAATCAAGTTTTTCCCCTCTGAAATGCATGTTTTATGGGTAATAAAAGCATTTTCTGGTTTTTAATTACAAAACTTCTTCACAGGTTACTATATTCCCCTAAAAGCTCTTTTATTCTAATTTAAAGAGTAGGATCGCTAAAATGTAAATACAATAGGATGTCCAAAGTTTATGTGTGTTAAGATAATTAAAGCAGCATTCATTTCTTTTCCTCTTTAATCGTGTTGTAATTATTCACTCTGAGCAAAGGAAAGGAAACCGGAGTAATTATTTCCTCGTTAACTGATTTAAGAAATAACAATTTTCTTTTCTTGTGCTAAAAGCTCTCCCTTACGACCAATTTTAAGCAGCCTCAGTGGAACATTTGAGACTAAACTCCACTTTCGAATTAGAATAAATCTTCTAACACCTGTTTGTTCTGCATTTGAAAGCTCAGCTTTTTTCTTCATTTACGAATAATGTAAGCAAATTTGTTGCCAACATAAGCTTAATTAATTCATCAATGGCAAAGGGGAACAATAGAAATGCGAAAGCTGTATTGTGAAATGAAGATAGTGTGAAAAATGGGTTTAATTACGCTATGAAATCCTCCGATCTCTTGTTGCTCGAGACAAAAATGGTTCAATGACTGAATTGTTTAAATACTAATGCATATCGACATTTTGGGCCCTTGTTACATACATTTTAATGGGAGAGAGAAAAATATTATGTTATTAATGTTTCTGTTTGCTTACTTATAGTTGATATACTCATACACAATTAAATTCGTACCTTCTCTGATACTTAATTTATTTTATACAAATGTTATTTAGAAATGAAAACTAGCTCCTTTCAATTATCAATTAATGCGCTTAGTTACCATATATATATAACTGTATATTTATGAATCTGCTTATGGAAAGATAATCTCATTTATAAAAGTAACTCTCCATTTTCTTTCTAAGTAAACTAGAAAATGTTCTGTTAATTATTTATTCATAATCGCTCTTTAATTAGCATTTTTGGCAGTATTTCATTGCATAAAATAAAAATTTCTTAAAAAATCATCAAATTCTATGTTATAGTATGTAATATAATATGCTATGCATGTTATTTAAAAAAAGAGAAATTTTACGTATCATAGATATTGAGAAAAATGAATGAACAGGAATCTGAAAAATCCATTAGCTGAGAAAATCGCATTTAAAGATTTCATTGATACTTTTATTGTTGGTTAAGAAATTAAATTTAATAAAATCCTATTTTGTAGGAAATATTATCACGTTCTTTAAGCCTTATAAGAATTTTCAAGTTTCATTTTTATAATTTTATTTCTTTTTCTGGCATTTGTTTTTGATATTTGGATAGTTTCCTTTTTCTATCTCTTATGCGTTCCTTGACTGAGGCTATTCATTACTTAACTAACCCGTTTATACCAGTAAAATACTATTTTCTCAAGAAAATATAGTACAATCAAAGTGTGCAAGACAAGTTTCAGGGAAAAATGTTTTAGTGTTTGATAGTTTTGTAGGATATATAACAACAAAGGCAATTATCCCAATGCTTAAAAACCGTTAAAAACTGAAAATTGTAATTAACTTTATTGTTGCTAATTTTTCACTCGTAAGAAAACTAGAAAAGTTAAATAGAGATAATAATATATGTATAGCATAAAATGAGGTACTGCACTACGTAAGTGTTTTGCTTACATTAGTCTGCTTTTTAAAAAGTTTGTGAAGTGTTCTAAGAAAGAAAGAAAATTTATAACTCTTCTGTTTCTTGATAAACAGGTGTATTACATCGTTGGAAAGACAAAAGCTTCAATCATTTAATGATACAAAAAAAGTAAAAATTGAATGTTTAGTCGAATTTTATTTACTCAGTCTCCTTAAACTTTGTGACCATTTTGGAAACATGGCGAGAAGGTGAATTTGGGGACAAAAAAGGTGTTCTAGAAAATACTGGAATCCAATCGGAATCTCTACAAGGAGAAAAATTACGGAGTTTATGTTCCTTTTTCCAACGATATCCCCCCTAGCCCAAGTGACTATAAAATGGAGATATTCGATGCCTGCTGGTATCATTTGGGATATCATCTGGAGTCCGTTAATCATTGATTCGACAATAGCAATGCCTGCCTTGAGACCCATGGTGAAGTGTGGCTGTTACGGATTAAATCCATCCATTGGAGTAGAGTGAACATTTTGGAGATTGATGTGTCTACTCAGTTGTCGACAGATCCTCAAAATTATGAGGTATATCTCCAAAAGAATTCGCGTTGCCTTTAAGTGCAACATTATCAATCAGTAAAGAGAAAACAAATTTTAAAAAGGGACCATTAAATCAGGGAACTTATAAGAATTATTTCTGGAGTATAAATTTGTAGCAAAGACAGCAACAAATGTTATGTTTGGTATGCCAATGATTTATTCAATAGTAAATATTTTAATATGACATTTTACATTTGATGAACTGACCATAATATACTTTATTAATTACCTGTCTATATTCTAAAACGTATTTGGTCACGTAAGCTATCAGAATTATTTTCATTAATATTGCAGGATATTTTCTGAACATGAGTATAGTCATTATAAGTCCAATGTTAGAGGTAATGCTGAATTTTTGTGACCATGGTCAAATTAGTTTATCCTCCAAAATTGATACTTTTAATTAAATTTTAGAGATTGATTTTTTAGTTATTAATTTCTTTGTTAAATATTAAGTAATTATTATTAAAAAAAAACTATATTTTTGCTTAAGTATATAACATGTTTTCCATATTATTTTTAAACACTATTGATTGAATTTAAAATTTTGTTTGAATAAAATTAAAAGACCATTAACTCAAAACAGTATCCTTATCAATACTTACTTAATTAAGGCACATAAAAACACAATGCAAAACGAAATAGTAAATCTCTTTGTCAAAATATCAGCATTTTAAGAAAATTAAATTTAAGTTCTCTGGTGTTTCTACCAACATTTCTAATTAAATTACAAATCATTCACAATCACTTCAAATATTTTTGGATAAACCATGGACCTTTCTTACCTCACTGAATTGGTTAACAGTTATAACCCTTCATTACTTGTCGTATTGAGCAGTTGGATTCTCAACCTACTAAATCTTTGGTCGTCTCTATGCAGAGGAGTTAACATTAAGAATCATAACATCAACAATAAAAAACATTAGTTGGAAATGTAATAAACTGTGGAAGATGCATGTAGAGACCCTCACAATAAATTACAATTGTATTTGGGTTGTTTAACCGAAACCGATAGATACATTCATGACATTCGATTTCACATGGATTAATTTTGCTTTAAAACTTAGCCTAATCATAAACATAAGCATAGTATAAATCAATCTATCCAATCGATCTATCTGTATCCTAATTCAAATCCGTTCATAAACTGGAATGAAACAACAACAACAAAAATCTTGCAAAGCTTGAGTATGCCACTAGGAAAGTGGAAAGGTTGGTAAGCAGGTATAAACTAAAAAAAAATTTCGTATCAAGCAATTGTAAGATATTACTCCAGTCGATAATGAAAATATAGACATAACTGTGTAATTCCTACCTTAAGTTAGCACATTGCTACCATGCTGTTGTTGCCTTGTATAGGATATGTTTTACTATGAAGGTTGTATTCAAAATACCCAAAATGGGAGTTAGAGTATTTAAGTAATATTTCTCTTCAATTGTGATTATTTTGTAATAGTTATTAACTGCTTTTATTTTCATTTTTAGTGTAAATATCAGTACTTTATGGTTAGCCAGGTGTTAATTTTGCCAACATTAGATTATTATTCTATTAGGTAATCCCTCAAGATATCAGTTAAATAAACACTTTCTAAAACAAAACAACTCATTTTGATAAAAGGAATTTTTATTTCATTCGCAACTATTTTCCTGATAAATTTAAGCTTTGTTAACTAGATACAAAAACGTGCTATATTTGGCTATTTATCGAATGCGTGTTGCTAATGGAATAGTATATATATTTTTTGGTGGATCCGTATAAAAGTCGACCCTCGTAATTTAACGTAGAAAATGCTCCTAAAATTCTCGGCTAATACACGTAAGTATATAGTAATTAAAAATGAAGTTATCAGATCGAAGACTATTCCAGGAATTCGGAGGAAAACACTCAAATATTCAGATGATAGGCGATGATTTTCTGAAAAATAAAAATAATATTAGTTGTTTGGTAGTTGTGTGCACGTTAATAGTAAAACAAAAATAATGTTGATTTGAGTGTAGTTGCAAACATAATTTATATTGCCCTGTTCGTTTCAATTACACGGACTATTCTCTATACAGAAATCAAAATGGTAGAATTTTACATCGAATGATATATTAAATGTTGTGTACGCTACTCATTCATCAAGCATTAAATGACATTTAAATGATTTCTTTTTAGTCCTCAACTCCTGTAATACCGAAGAGTACTAAGAATTAAGTCTAATAATAAGTAGGAAAGAACAAATTAAATCAAAAATGGTTGAAAGACAGTACAGTAAAAATATCTAGCAGGGTTTTTACACGAATGTTTTGTTCTATCACGAATCACCCCTCTGTCACTTTTTAATTCTAATTTGGTCTAATTTTGATTGCGCAATCAGAAGACGGCCACACATGTGTGAGTGATTTGGTCTACTTCAATGTTTGTTTAGTTTGTATTCTAAAGTTACTGGGAGTACCCAAGTTTTGTAATTAATTTTTATTTATTTCGTTGCACTTCCTTAAGTTTTATGTAGCAGGATATCAAGAAAAAAATGAGCAACTTGAGAGAAACAAAAAAAAGCCGCTATTAGCAGACTTTGTAACAAAAAAAAAGAGGCCGTTAATAACGAACGAAATTCTTCATTTGAATTAAAGCCAACAGTTGTACTAGATATATCTGACACATCTACCGATGATAGCATTTATGATCCAATTCGTAATAAACACGCACGCTTGCTATCAAGTAGCGATGAATAATTGTTTGTTAGTAGTTTTATTTCTAATATAATTTTGAATTTTTATATATTGTGTGCACCTACAGACTGAATTTTCAATGTACACTATTTTTAATTATTTTTGTAATAAAAGCGAATTGTTTTTGTTTTATAAATATGTAATAAGGATTTCATTATTACTTTTTTCACAATTTCCTGACAATATTTTGAGTTTTTTCCTGTTATACGATTTTTTAAAGTTGTGGAACACATTCCCAAATTTATCATGTGTCACATGTATTTTTTACACAAGTTTTTGCACATTTTTCTGTGGAATGTATCTACCGTGTAAGAAAAGAGTTAGGTATATACATATATACATATATGGTTTTCTTTCGCATATGTGTCTTGATTATGGTGAGAGTGTTACCACAACGAGTTTATTTACTATCAATTAATTCATTGTTAATATTCCTTCTTGTCAGCAGTTTCTCTGCATACTTTAACGTGATATAAAATATCAGGCAGTTGTTTCTTTCATCAACCAATCATTTTTTTCCAAATGTATGAATGAATGGAAGTTTTTCACTTTAAATCGTAATATATGGTATAAATTTGTTTAAATGCTCCTGAAGTCTTATGAGATGAATACGAATTTATTGTTAAAGGGTAAGTCCAAATAACGCTGTTTGAAAATGAACATGAACATACATGAACAGTTCAGTTAAATAGAGTGAAATTCTTAATCTTAATTACAAATAAATATATATACGCACTTAAAATTCAAACTTCATTTAATTAACCATGGTTTATGAGGATTATGCAGAAAAACATTTTAAGAAATTTATTTTTCATTTATATAATGAAAGTCTAACAATAATAATGCCTTACAAATGTTCTACGTAATATTACATTTTTCATTAATAAATAAAATTTGGTTCCCAATTGTTTGATGTAAAGTATTAAATATTTATTCTAACTCTTTGTCAATTAAAAATATTAGTTATTTTCAAATTGAACATTACTTTCTATAACTTTGGGCTATCTACGATTTTCATTTCACTGGTGATTTTTACAAATTTAATCGCATAAAATAAGACAGCAATCCAACCAAATAAAATGTGAACGTATGTAAATAGATGAACTAATATATTGTAATGAATTGAATGGAAGAAACGTACATGAATTCGAAGCTAAATTGAAAATAGAGGAGATTTTGGAATGTTAGAAGTTAGAAGTTAGTGGTTAGTGTTTAGGGAATAATGATGAGTAGAAATATTCGAAGTGCGTGAACTTGCATCCGCAGATGACGTACTGCCTAAAGTAATGAGATTAAAGTACAATAATATAGAGTAAGACGATGTTAACATAACTATTCTAATCTCTAGTTTAGAGATTATTCTCGCTCGAGTCAGAGCAAGTGTGTAAGACAAAACTTTGATTATCCTTTTGAAATAAATTTAAAACACGGAGAGGAATAATAGATTAAGAGAGAGATTTTCCATTAATGAAGAAATTTAAAAAAATTAAAAAAAATAATTATCTGTTTTCGCCTTATTTTTCTGTATTTATTTGTGTGCTGAGACATTAATTTGGTGACGATTTAGCTTCTAAACGATAACATCTGAAACGAATAAATGGTAGGCTTTACGTCTTTCATTAAAAAACCAACCGATGCTGAATACTTCAGTATCAATTAATAAAATACATACCAATGTCATATTAAAATAGTTTTAGAAACTTTTTATGGCACTTTTTTAAAATAAAGCGCTGATTTATGAACTGATTCAAATATGTTACCTAGATGATAAAAGTTCGATAAAACTCTACGAAATACTTCTTAAAACAAGGTGGGGGGGGGAGTGTCTGAGTTACGTATTCGATCAATGCTTTCGTTTTACGACACCTTTTTACTTTTATGATGATCTCTGTAAATTCCTCGGACGTTATGATACTACCCGGAGCCCCTAATAGGATTTTTATGCTCATTTCGAGACTCCTTTGAAGACGATCGGTGTACAACTAGGCATTCAGGAGTGAGGGAAAGAAACTCGGTTGTCAAAGTTTTAGAAGTTTTCAGGAGCAAAAAAGAGAATAACTTTGCGTTTATTTATTTTTATAGCCATAAAAATATCTGCTTTCTTTGTTTAAAAATTATTTTATAGATCTATTAATTTTTGAATAAAAGTTACAGATTCTGTTTTCTTTGCATTCTTGGATTAGAGGCACTCACTAATGTACTAAGTAAGTTAAGAATTTATCGATACATTTCTGAAGTTTCGCTAAGGCTTACAATGATTGCAGGGAAACATTTCTGTCTTGGTGTGGATAAGATCGATTAGTGTTACAAATGTGTGCAGCCATCTATTAAACGAGCAAAAACAATTTTGACACTTATTCGTAGGTTAGATTTGATTTGGCAAAAGTTTGCTGCCAAATTAAAATTTGATTGCTGACGGTATCGAGTTCTTGTTGCCAATTTCTGTCCTTTTGTTACCATCAACAAAACTTGGATTCATCAGTATCCACAGAAATTGAACAACTTTCAAAACAAATGTTCTTATTGAGAATCTGATGCGAAATAATCAAATTCTCTATACGAAGGATGAAGACGGTCTAATAAGATATAAATCTATGGCTGTTAGTTAGTTCGACACAAAGAGCATTATACTTAAGGCCTTCTTAGAAAAAGGAAAGGCGATCATTAGGCAAAATACAATAAGTTTCCCCATTCGCAATTGACATTTCTGGTATATGGGAATTTTAATTGCCATCGTATTTTCTGCATAAAATATCCAACATTTTTAAATCGTATCTAATAATTGTCTTAAACCTACTTGTAATTTATATATAATAATTTAGTTTTAGAAAGAAATTTAAACCTGTTTCTAATAAACAACTGATAATTTAAAAAATGACTGAATAAAATGTATCCATATTTTAAAATTTTTTGGTCTATTTAGTTGAATTTAACGGTAATGCAAGGAACAAATATACTAGTGCACAAATATTAGCAACATTTTTCAACAAAAGAAGCATTTAATAATTTTAAGACGCGCGTGCTAGAGTACTACTGCGATCAAAAAGTTCCCGGAATGCTTACTTACCCTCAAACTCAAGTTGCTGGAAATGAATTTTCTCTTTCTGAAGTGAACTGCACTACTAAGATAAACTTTGAGCCATTTATCAATTATTTTCGTTATTGCGCACGAAACCTATAGCTTGTTTATCAGAAAGCCATTTTTGAAATCATCGGATTTGGAAAGGTCGTTATCAGTAGAGAGTGCTAACATCCATTTTTCTGTTTTGCTTGAGAAATCACCACCTGAGACACTTAAGACCCAGAAGAAAGTATGTGGAAATGAAACTTAAAAAAGTAAAAGAAAGATTGCACTCTGAAAGTGGCATAGGAGTTTTCATGAAGGTTACCCAGAACATTTCAAATGACCCTCAAAGTCGATGCCATTTTTTTTCACCACATGTAAGAGTGTGATGTTTGCTACTCATTATTCGGTTTTTCTGCAGTATATCAATTTAATATATTAAACAAAACTGCAAAACGCTATTTGAGAGCACACAAGACTAATCAAAAGAAAATATTTACTATAAATGCAGAACATCCAAGGTCGCTATCTCTAGAATTCCACCATAACTCAGAGTCCTAAATTATGATTTGAATAGGAAATCTCTTACCAATCCATTATAGTATATTTCACGACTATTTGATTGTAAACTCGCAGATTAATGCGGTGAGTGGTAATCAACTCAATCCTCACAGCTAACAGAATGACTTTAAACTCAGTAACAATGCTCGGGCTTCCAAGCCTTATCCTCAAACTCTCTTCTCGTTTTCCATTAATTGCATATAATTTATAAATCCTTTTACTTAAATCACTTCACTTCATTTATATTTTCGTAACAGTTGACAAGGAAAACTTTGTATGGAAATTCATAGACGGTTAAAAGATGCATCTAGATGAAAAAAATTGAGAAAGTGTAAGAAAAGTTTGATTTTTATTGCGTAACAGTAACCAGACACATAGCTCCCTGTTTATAGAAAAGTACGTTGCTAATCACAATGTTATCACTTTAAAACAGTCTCCCAAATCTTTTAACTTAGCACCGGTGTAGTTGCATCTCTTTTCATAACTGAAAATTAAATTGAAATTAAACTTTTCTCTAATTCAGAAGTGGTGATGGAAAAGACGATGCAGCAACTGAAGGAACTTTCCATAAATTATTTCCAGAAAGGTTCTCATCAGTTATATAAATTTTACATTAATGTTTTTTGAAATTAATTTTACATTTATGGAAATTATGTGGCAACGGATGAGTGTTGTCATTAGAATTCGATATACGTGGATTTGCTTGTGATCGCATTAGATATGTTTGTATGTTAAATAAATAATAATTCTGTCAACTTAGCCTCCACCCCCTAATCTAAGAATAAAAAAACCATTACCTATTACCTCCTCTTATAATTATGTGATCGGTGGAAGAAGCGTGTAAAGGCAGGCTAGTACTGTTAAGGAAAATAGGTCAAAATGCCATAAATAATGATTATAAAATATCTTCGTCTAATGTCGAGAACTTTTTAATCCTCCGAATATGTGAATCTTTCTTTTAATCTATCTTATACTATTCAGTTTCTCTTTTTTATATGTAAAATGAAATGAATGATTTTTTATGAAACACTATATTTAAAAATTTTCTGCTGATATATTTTTTTTTATTTCTTCTTCTTTCTCTCATTTATTTACCTTTACATTTCACAAAAGATCTTTAAAAGGAGCCTCATTTCAAATTATCCATTATTGAACATAAGAAAATAATTATACATTACATTTATCTTTTTACGTGTAAATATCCTTTTTTTTTCATCATTAAAAATAATATTAAAAAAAGGAAATCACTTTTACTCTGTTTACTTAGTTTTTTTTTAAAAAAAAAATTGCAAAGTATATGTCTGAAAGATATAATTATGATTTAAAAATTATTGAAAAAATTAATAATGCTTAATAATAAATAAATAGACTTTAATATCACCTGAAATTAATTATTTCAAGTGTAGAAAAATATAGATTAAAAATTGTGCTTTTTTTGTTCATTGTTGCTATCTTTCAGTACATGAAATAGACCACAAATTAAATTAATATGAATTTTTATTTGACTGTTTCCATATTAAGGAGCAAATATTTATCTTGATTGGGAAAAAGAAAACTTCTTGTTTGTTTTAGATAAGAATATGCCAAACTCAATGAATAAATTTTAATTACATTTTCCTCAATACCTTCCTTTCCTAATTTTTTTTCTCGTTCTTCAACTCTTACGTTCTTCTGAATCTAGTGGTGAATACTCGTTTTGGTATTGATCATTAATTTTCTAGGATTAACAATAAAATTAGCTTTACCACATTAGCATTTCATGTGAAGATTGTCAGTATTTGGAAAACAAATGAAAAGAAAAAGAAAAAAAAAATCATCTCCAATTTTTTTTAAAAAAAATTATTTCATGTATGGAATAATATGTATATCTGAAAAGACTTTCATTGTAGCTCAATCTAATAATTGTCAAGTCTTCAGTGCATTTGAACTCCATATCTGTTATCATCGTTATTAGGGCAAAAAATAATCTTGGGAAAAATACAATACTAACAACTCAATTTTAATTTATTAAGTTGTATATGCGGAACTGAAATTCACTTCTAAAAATATAATTTCGTAGTTTATGTTTATTTATTTTGGTGTGTATATTTTAGATTATTCATTATATTTACAATTCAATTTTTTTTAAAAAAAAAAAATCTCTTGCTTAAAAATGTTAGATTAGATATTTAAAATAGTTCAGATAAACTTGCAATGCCCCACTAGGTACTTTTGTGCTATTTCTCTAATATTTCAGATAAAAAAAAAAAAAAACTTAAGATATCCAGTCGTTGAGTGAAAGAAGAATATTGGATTGTTAGCGTTATATATCCTTCTGGAACTGTATAAAAACACTATTGGCTTCGGAAATTTTGTCTCGCTCTGCTTGGGTCAAATGATTATGACATCTGAGAGTGTACATACCTCTTAGAACTATTGCGTTATTTAAGAATTTTGGGAGACTCCTATTTTATTTAAATACTACGCTAAAGATCGTTTACTAAATGTTGTCGCGGTTATAAATATTTTTAGTTAGGAATTGAGCTCATTATTGAAGTTCATGTTGTGACTTTACACATATAATCATTTGCGATGCATCACCAATAAGTCGAAATATATAAAAAAAATTAAAACATGCTTATATATATTATATATATATATACATGTTATTTTTTTTTATTCGAGTGGGCAAGATAAATATGAATAGAATATTTCAATACAAGAAATGAAGTACAGAACACGTATTTTACTCATTGACTTAAACAGAAACGAGTAGTAAGAAAATACTGCTCTCTGCAGAGGAGAGTAAAATTGTAGTAATATTGGAGAATCTTTCAATCTGAAAACATTTATCAAGTTTCTGTTCTGCTTTCAATATTTATCGAAGACAGCATAATTGAGCAACTACGGTTTCATAGACGAGTTTAGAGAAAAGAACTGAAAAAAAGAACGTTACTCATAATTCGAACTATTGTGTTACTGATATAGCTATCACTGAATTTCAAAATATTATTCAGTTGCGAATTATAAATTAGCCATTTTGCTTTTGATGTTGTTTCGAATCTACGTAATTCAATAATATTTTAGAACGAGAAACCCTTATCTACTAAGACGAAAATTCTTACTAAATCTTGGTATTCAGAGAGATAACTTTTAAAGAATCGGTGGTGGTTAATATCTTTTGCACTGGATTACTGGAAAGTATTATTGGTACAGAATGTAAACTTTTAAATCCCTCTTTTAGCTGTCATGTATATGGTATATCAATTTCTAAGCGCTTAGCGTGTTTTCCAAAGAGTCATGAATTCGAACCCTGTTTCCACTAAATTCTGTCTTGCAGTGTGGCTTATATCATTAAATTTATTGAGGTTCAGAATCCTCACGTTATGTTGGCATGGAAGTTACCAAAGTTGAGGGCCAGCATTGGTGTCATCCTTGTCACTTGACCGTGGTTCTGAATTATGAGATACATTACCAATAGTTCTATTTTTTCTTCAACGTGCGACTTTTATAAAAGATAAAGTAAACATGAATCTTATCTAAATAACGTAAATCTTAGCGGGAAATATACAGCATTAAACTGGAGGTTTTTCTTACTTGTACAAGGATTGAATTTCACGTGTGGTAATCTCACAGTGTGTCACAACTCACAGCCCACCTTTCTCATGAAATATACATCTTCACCATGAACTTTGTCTTGTGTCCATGAGAGAAGGAGACTTACACTATAGATGTAAGTTTAGAAACTCTCTCAGTAAAATTATTCGTAAGCTTTACTTTCTGTTCAAAATTCTAGCATCTAATTAATAAGTTATATTGTTAATATTGACTAAGTTTATATTCGTTTTTTAAGAGTATTTATGGAATTTATAAAAATATGGATCCAGTAATGTAAAAATATTATTGGTTTTAAATGACATATTATGTATATTGCCAATAACTTCGTCATCTTTTAATATTATTAGATAATACTTTGCCAGATATCATCTTAAGACCGTGGAATATATGTCAGATAAGAACCAGAGTGTAGTTACCTATTTTTTATTTGATCTTGCTTTTGTACAAGCCATCAAATTATTTTACGGTACAGTTCCATGTGACTATCCTAAACGGATGAAATTATCATCCGGGATCTCAATAATAATTTATTTACAAAACAATAAAATTTAAAAGCAAATAAATTGGACAAAAAACACGAAAAATAGCCATTTGACATCTAATTGAAATTAAAAATGACTTCAGGTGCTGGTTGAGGTTGAAAATGTTCGTTATCTATCGAAGCAAATACACTAGAATTCCCTTCTGTACACCTGTATTTTCAAGTTTGATTGGTTCGCTTCCTCACAACTGCCATCTCAGTTTGCGAATTTGTAATGTCGTAAGACGCCACAACTTTGCAAATAATTTCAAATTTCTTTTTCTTCTTATTATATAACATTTACTAAAACATTTTGTTAGGTGTACGCTTATTAAAAACACACAATATTTCATTTATTGGCGTAATAAGATCTTTATTCGCAGAATTTGAATTTGAAAAAATATAAGTTTTTATGTTATATAAAAATGTTTTATGAGTAATCATCATGAAATATTCATGAACTTTTGATTTTTTTTCGTTTCTTATTTTTATCAGCAATTCATTATAGAAATATATTTCTTTTTGTGTCTCATACTTAATTTCATCGTGTTTTCATGTTATATAATAATATAGAATCTCTTAAATATAATATTTATTTCCATTCAGATTTCACACAGATGTATGATAGGTTATATGAAAAAGACAGAAAAAAAACTACAAAGCAAATCCTATGTGATATTACTATTATTAATTAATGTCTTAGTATAACTATTATAACAATTACATACACAAATTAAAGACTGTTATAAAATTATGCATTTTCTCTCGTTACACCAATGTACCGTACATTTCTGAACATAAGCTAATCTAATTATAAGCCAACAGTTTCTAGTTCTTTCAAAACTCCATCCAAATTCCAGTTCCCATACATAAATTAAAGACAAAGAGGAGGAAACAAAATCTTGTAGCGTTCAGACATATCATCAGGGAGGAGAAAATGGTGTTCAAGCAGGTATAAAAGATGGAATGTTTTCCACTCAAATTACTGAAAAGCAAATTTCCAGAAGTCAACGAAGAGATGGATATAACACTAGTAAACCTATCTGAAGCTAGCCCTTCATTATCATTCAGTTGTTTTGTATAGATATATGATATCGTTAAAAACCCTTTGGCCAGGATGAAATTTCTCCAACAAAACATTTTATCCTATGGATACGACTCAACAAACCAGTAAAATAAGCAATGAAAAAAAAATCATTTTCATTAAAAATAGTTATCTAACTTAGAATTAACTAATTATTGTCCTGATAAACAAGAGACCAAAATGTGCTATATTTGACGATTTATTGATTGTGTGGCCAATAGAAAAGCAGCTATATATATATATATATATATATATATGCATGGGTGGGTGTTCTTGCGGGCACGAGTGTGTGTGCAAAAAAATAAAAAAAGCATGAATGTATAATTGAATAATAAATTACTAAATTCGTACAATAATAAAAGTAAAATAAACTAATAGAAAAATATTACTGTATAAGTATGAATTACAAGAACATTAAAATTAATTGAGTGTTGAAAAATATAACACATAAGGTATGTCTTAAAAATTTAAAAACTGAATAAAGGAAGTAAAATATTGAGAGGATACAATAATCAAGAAAGGAGATGATTATTATACAATTTTTGGCTTTAGACAGATGTGCAGGGTTCTACATGTGATTTTATATCCATTTTAGCTAGTACTTATCTACATTTCTTTGAATATAAATTTAGAGATAAGAGTAATTCCAATTAAAATTAGATATATTTATGATTGATCGATTTATCATTTATCCTTCATTTTTGAATCTGTTTAAACCAATGTGAATTCTCATTAAATAGATTTCATAGATGTTAATCTAAAATTTGTTAATAAAGAGTTTATTACTAATATTTATGACAAGAGAGATAACTATTAATTCCACATTAATACAACGCAATTTTATGGTTAGTAATTTTAAATATTTTTAGAAATGTTTTATACAATTATTTGCTCAGAAAAAAATAACGTTGTAACACACATTATTTTATTCTAAAGTAAGGAACAGTCTTAATTTTACTATTTTCATTATTCCAAGTTTTTGCATCTATTTCATAATCATTTCTATTATAATTTTTTTTTTACATAATAGATTTTTTCAGTAACAAAAACACAAACTTAAAAACTTTGGTTTTAAATTTAAGTTTTTTTTTAAATGAATTATAGCAGTTTTTTTTATATGCGTTGTATTAATTTCTTTTATTGATTTCTTTAAATATATATACATTTTTGCCATGATATGATTAGATTGTTATATGATGGGATAATTTGTAATGTATACTATTGTGGTGTTTAATTTTTATATATATATATATATATATATATATATATATAAAGCTTTTTTAAAATTTTATATATATATATATATATAAAGCTTTTTTAAAATTTTATAGAAAATTTTAATTTAGCACAATTTTTGTGAAATGTTTCGTAATTAGATATTCTTAAAAAAATTGAAATTAAATTTATTTTTGTGGAATACAATTTAAAACTATATTTTTATAAATAGAAATTTTCGAATAAAAGTTTTAAAAACAAAAGAGAAAACTATACTGAATGAACAAAGAGAATTACATGCATTGGAAAATACATTGAATATTGCTTTTCTGTGTTTTAATGGATATTTCGTCCATCATCATTATTGATTTGATAAGTTAAGACAGATTTCTTCCATCTGGAGATATTTGTGAACGGTTTAACTGGAAAAGAATTCTTGAATTCTCAATTTTATTGAAACATATTCATGTATCAGATCACATTAAAAAGGAAATCAGACTTAAGCCACAAAGTTCTTGACTTTTTTAGGTTTAATGACAGGAAATTATATTAATTTTAATATGGACAAATTTTAAGGTTTGAAGTACTATGATTCAGTTAATAATTAATCAATATAAATTAGCTATTTTGCAGATGATAATTTTATTTCAAACATTATCACGTCTCTTTCTTTACCAGATAACACATACATAAATTGAAAATATCTCAGAGCAAGTGGATTGACAAGCAAATTCTGAAATTATGGAATACTTAGTATTTTCAGTTGTCCATTAAGTAATAAGAAGACAAAAACAAGCTCATTTCCACAAAAAAAGAGATTACAGGCTCAGTTTTTTTTATAGGAATAGGAAATCATTTTTTTTTTTTTGAATCTCTAATTATAATATTTTGCTATGAGCCTGGGAAAAACATTCTTTACATTTTTATTTTTTGTTTTACTTATTGGTAACAACATAGCCAGAAAATAATTTATAGATCAGAAGAGCATTACTAATTATTAATTAAAGAATTTAACGCATGATATGAACACAATTGGTAAAAAGAAAGCAACAAATAAGATTCTAATGAAGCAAAGTAGCATTATTAATGAATAATTAATTCTATTTTGAATGTATTTGTTAATGATGTAATCTTCTTCTTTCTTACTCCGTAACCAATTAATTTTTTATAATTTTTTTACGAATTGTTCTAAAAAATAACAATAAATAGAATATTTTATAATTATAAATGTATTTAAACTTGAAACATGAAACATTACACATGTAAAAAAAACCCACACGTGTATAAATAATTTAGTTATCGTCGGAAAATAACAAATATTATCATTATAATTTATTCCAAATCACACACACAAGCATTGTAAAAACTATAATTTAGAACAGTCCGAAATTAGTTAGTGTGTATAGAAATGGCAACAATTTCCGATTATTCGAACATATGTGTCACATTTATTCATTTTTATGAATTGCTTCATTGTTTCATTTATTACGTTGTGAATACTTTTCGATCTTCAATAATAACAGATTACATTTTAGTGAATACTAAGCATTTACAGACACTAACTCAATGTACAAATATTGAGGAAATTCCATGGACTGTTGCTTACATCAGCGTTTCTCAACCTTTCAGAATTCACGGCCGAATTTTCAATCATTATTTTCATCCCCCCCTGCATATAATACAATGTATACAATAATAATGTATTTTGAGTATTTTGGCGCTAAACCTGTTCTGCGACCTTCATTTTAAACGTTACAAATTACAAAAAATACGAAAATTTATTGAAATTTGGAATCACCGATCCTCAGCATTGACAAAAAAGAATCCGATGCCTTTTTATTGCTATTGCATCCACCATGTCGGACATTTTCGTGATTACGCGAGAAGTTCCGATTTGTTTCGAACATTCTGGAATGTCGACGAGATGAGATCTCGAACAAGAGCTGATGTGAGCAAATGTTTTCTCATAGGGAATAGGAGAATGTTCGATAACACCGGTAACAATTTCAGCCAATCGCATTCGAGTCAATCCTTCTATTGCTATCGAATCTATCGTTAATGTGTATGTTATATATGCATTCGCATTAATTGTAGTTCACTGTATTAAATATTAACGGCAGCAGATTTATGCAGAATTATGGATAAGTTTTTCAGAGGGACTAAGCGAGCAATAGACGATAGTCAAGTATCAATAAGTGTATAAATTTTTACGAGCATGGTTCCGAAAATAAAATCAAGAAAATATTCTCAAGAATACATACATTTAAGGTTTACCAGTACTGAAGTAAATGAAGAAGAAATGTCCCTGTGTATCATTTACTCAAAAATGGTGGTGGTAGACAGCATGCGAGCTAATAAACTGAAACGACATTTAGAAAAGCTTTATAGTGAGTGCATCAACAAACCCAGAGAACTCTTCGAATTAAAATTAAAATCATACATTTCATTGTCTATGTTCAATGTTGTGATAATAGAAGAACTACTTTTATGAAACCCAATAGAACTCAAAACAACAGCGCTCGCATTACCTGCTATCTTAATTGATTTTATGAACGAGCTAAACATAGAATGGAAAAATTACGTCGGAATATGCACCGATGGTGTTCGTTCAATGTCCGGAAGATTCCAAAGTATACAAGCACTTGTAAAACAAAAATCGCCTCAGTGCGTCTGGACATATTGCTCTGGCTTCCAAAGAAATAAGTCCTGGTTTGAATATTGTTTTAACTACGATTGTAATCGTATTAAATTATATCAAAAATGAGATCCTTGAAATGAAGAATCTTTTCCGCACTTTGGAAAGATCTGGGTGCAGTACATTCAGTATTACTATTTTATTGCGAGGCAGGATGGTTATCATGTGGGAAATTCTTGCAACGTGTTTATGAATTAAGAGAAGAAATTGCTATTTTCTTAGGAGAGGAAAACAGACCAGAAGTCGACAATTTTCACAATGGTTTATTTGTGATGAAATTGAGGTACTTGCTCCACATTTTCGAAAAATTAAATAACTTCCAACTATCAAATACACATATATTGGATACGAGTGATAAAGTGAATGCTTTTTGTAGAAAATTAGAATTGTGGAGCAGATGTGTAAAGCAAAAATACCTAACAATGTTTGCCAATATGAATGATTGTAATAAAATTTACAAAACTGAGGAACAACATGTCAAAATTGTTTTTAAAACCATTGAAAACCATTTAGCCATGCAGGGAAAGAATTTAAAAAATATTTTCTTGCTGATGGCAAACTGATATCAAGTTACGAGTGGGTAGGTATCCATTTCATAATATTCCGGAAGGGCTCTTAATTGCCAAGAAAGAAACCTTCATTGACTTCACGACAAATGGTGATACCAAACGCCAATTCAGTAATAAATCCCTCTTTGAATTTTGGGCAGGAGTAAATGATGAGTTTTCTGCACTAAATCCGAGGGCATTTCACATTCTATTACAATTTTTAACGTCCCTAACTTTGTGAAACTGAATTTTCTGCGGTAGCTTCTCTGAAGATAAAATATACATCTCAACTAAATATAGAAAAATAACTCAGAGTATCCATTTCTAATACAAAGCCTTCCATCGAAAAACTTTGCTTTGCAAGACAGGTGTAAAGAAGTAGCTAATAATTATTAAATTTCTTTTCCATTTAGTAAGTTTTGTATAAGTTAGTTGTTTTAATTTAATAAGATAATTATTAAATATTATGTCAAAATGCATTTTGTTTTGTATATGTGTGTGTTTTTTCCTTCTTGTCAGTTAATCATTTTTTTTTAAATATTTCCTCTTGGATATGCTTGCGCCCCCTTGTGGGGAGCGCACTCCCTACGTTGAGAATCGCTGGCTTACAATGTAATGGGAATCTGCCTTTCACATTCATAAATTATTGGGATACGGAACCAAGAAGATTCAAAATATCAGAATTCAGGGTTTTTTTTCCAAAGATTAAAGTTTCTCAAAGAGTTTTCAGAAGGATGATTTTATACCTTAGCACATCTAAATATGTTATTAAACTTTGAAATATGTGAGTTTCTAAAATTACATCTCACAGAAGAAAAACTCAAAAATTTTAACTCTCCTTTTAGAAACTTCTTTCTAGCGATATGTAGTATTTTGTATGACAAAAAAATTATTTTTCCTAGCGTAGTCTTACATATTAAAATAAATGATAAGTGCTACTAGGTTCAAAATATTCCCGCAAATTATCAATGACAATCTATTTTTACCTTGCTTTCCTTCACTGAATTGCCTTCCTGAATTTGTTCCACCAATTACATCGTAGAAGCGTATCACATTAGTTATCGAAAACCTAGCCATTTGTGTACTTTACTGAATTAGGACTCGAGTAAATAATTCGTCACACTTCAACAGGTGAAATATTTAATTAAACTCATTAAGGAATTTATGTATGCTCATAAAATCTCTACTACAACTTTGATCATTTACAATATTTTAATTTTCTTTATAATTGCTTCAAAAAGTAAACACATTTGCAGTTCTATTGAACAATTCTTTTTTTAAGATATAATTTCTCCTAAATAAAACCAATATTTTACTGCAAAAAGAATAAACACAAACGATTATGCGATAAAAATGAAATTAATAAATTAAACATTTTAATTAAAGTAAACGATAAATTAATTAATTTAATACATTTTACGCTAAATGCAATTATTTCAGCCGTAAAATAGAATAAAACAGTTATTTAGGTTTTCATTTTTGGAAATCAAACACTATTGGAAACCATTTTTCAAAGTGCGTTACGAAGCTCAGTCTATTCTTCCATCATTTGAATAAGCAAAACTATTTTTCTGCAATTTCATTTACAGCTGCGGAAATGGGTGAAACTCCTCTAGCTCTATATCGGACGATTAAGAAGGGGGTTCTATAGTATAAACATCGTGTGTGACTGGCGGCTCAATGCCAACCCTTAAAAGTGCCGTCAGTCTCAGAAACAAAAATCTTCTTTTTAGTTATAATCTGCCTAATATTAACACTTTCGGGGAAAAAATGATCTTATTAAATACAGAAATATTCAAAACTTAAGCAACTTTTCAGATTGCTTCGTAATTCCGAAATCAATCAACTGAAGGACGCTAAAATCACACTACAGAGGCAGAATGTAGTTCTTAAGAATTGGCGAAAGTATAGTAGACAAAAATTTAATTGTACACATTTATTATAGAAGCTTCAGCTGTCTGGTGTTCTCTGGAGAATATGATCCTGCTGCCAAGTGTCAACTTAAAGCATCCCACACATGTTCGATTGGTTTTAAATCAGGGAAGCTTGTTGACCAATCCCTTCTGTAGATAACCTCATTTTCTAGATCATTAACAGAAAAGGTCCTGTGTGGATATGCACTGTCGTCCGCAAAAATAAAAACTGGACCAACAGCATCTCGGAATAGACGCACGTGGATGTGATAGGCCTTCCTTATAATTTCGTTCCTTACCATCATGTGCTTGGCTAACGTTTTTTAATTTGTAACCTTAATACTTTTCAAGTATTTTTCCATGCATTCAATATATCTAAATTTTGGTCTCTCTCTTTTTCGTTTACAAAATGGCTTGTCCAAGAAGAACTTATTCAGTATCTCGATAGTCTTTCAATCTTATTAGTATTTTGCCCAATTAACATCTGAATTTTGTAATATCTGCTTCCTTAAATGGCTTTCCGATTTTCGATTCTTTTCCCTGTCTCTAATAACTATCCCATTTAATTTCACCAAATATTAAACTTAAAATTTGTCTTTCAAATGTAACAAGATTTTCTTCATCTTCATTAGTCATAGTATGGGAGAACATTCCTTATCATTTTTGTAAATGAGTAATTTCGTTTTCCTGCTTATGGAATCAGATTTTAAATATTTTCCTAATTTTAAACCATCTGTTAGCAGATATAACTGGAAGTAATTCCTCACAAACTAAACTAGAGGCTTCTCCTAGTAGTTTCATTTTTCATCCTTTCACAATCAAACTACTACTGACTCTTCCTCTTTATCTTACAAGTGTTTGAATTTTAAATATTGAACTTAGCAATAACCAAGTAGTAGTTGGAATCACAGGTTGTACCTCGATATGCTTTAACATTCTAATCACATGTCTAGAGTCAATGTTGGTTCCTCGACTCCCCAATAGGTGAGTGCCAAGTTACATTGAGTATTATTTTATGATTTAATAAGGTTCTGGATATGGTTAGATAATTTGTAACTGCAAAACATATCAAACGTTTTCGTAATCATTAGTATTATCGTGTAAAGTGTATTTTTCAATTTTTTGCCTAAATCTATTCTCTTTGCCTATATTGGCTTTCATGTATACCAAACTGATTTTAGCATTGGGGTTTGTGTGTTCTGGACTGAATCTGTACAGTGAGTGAAGATCTTTGAAAAAAAAAACTTTTCTTTATCGTCTTTATTTTCTATAGTATTAATGATGTAATAGTTTAAGTATTTTCCCTTTAAAATAATTTTACTTGCGCTTTTGGAACAAAATCAATTATAAAATATTTTACTTTATTTCTCAATTGAAACCCAGTTTCAAACACGTGTTTCTTATTTTTACAAATATAGTATAATGTATGACCCCTTTCCTCAATTATTCTCTCTCCTAACCATCTCATTTCTTATATATATAGAAAGAAGTCAAATAATACATTTGTTAATTTTTCTGTTAAGAAATCTAGGGGCTTACTAAAATACAATGTACGAACATTCTATGTCCCAAAGTGCAAAATCCTCTAGCCCTTTCCAAGTCATTTTCTTCAAGATGGCTGCGTGCTTTTTTCTTTGGATTTCGTAAATGTTTTTCTGGGATGGGATTATTAGCCCCAAGCACAGTCCCCTGATGTAATTCTCAGGTGCGAGAGATATCGGTTACCCTTTTTAACACCTCTAATGACATCCATGGACTATTAGAACATTGGGACTACTCTTCCCCATACCCACTAACCACACGGGCAATAATATATACTCATATATATAAATACCTTTATTGTATAAGTAAGGGAATATTATAATAATGCAAGAGAGTTCTGTTGACCAAGTTAACAACAATAAAGCAATTCAATCAATTCTAAAACCATTATTATTCTATCTCCCAATAAATTAAATAACAGATTAACAAAACTTCGAAATCTTTACTCTCATAAATATTGCAGATCACTATTTTCATTAAATTCATTCAAGATGTATGTGAATTTCTCGATATATTTTTAAGTAAGGGTTTTAAATAAGTTTTAATATATATTTTTTTGTATTTTTAAGTTATTCAAAGGATTTGAATCCTCTTTTTATCAGTTGAATTACATTATTACATATGTGTAATGTGAGAGCAATATTTATTAAAGTAATACGTTATATCGTGATATGATTCCACATACGATTCACCTTTTGAATAAATGTGATGACTTCATTCAAAATAATGTAAAAAGAACATTATATTTTGAATTTTCTCTCCGTAACTTTATTCCTCTCTAGTGACGAATACTATCACTTCTCACATGACAAACATTTCCCAATCTTCATTACAGTTACCGGTATATTTTTCTTTCAATATTTATGATCCAGGGATAGGAATCGATCTTGCGGAAACAGTGTTATTGCTGACAGGCAATTGCCCAGAGGGCTATAACTGCGACCGTGAGTCTCTTTCATAAAAGAACAAAGACATCTCGTAAATGGAAAAGTTTGATAGATTCACTTTCTTATGTTATTTTTTTCCCTTTATTTCTGATATTCCCAACACTGTGACAAATCGCTTGGCAAATAATTAAGTTTTCTCAACTATTATAATAATTTATCAAAAATGATGAGTTTTCACAATCAGTCATTTAGTAGTAAGAAAATATAGTAGATGTTTAAACTTTTACGACTAGAAGCAATATATTTAATTATCTCTTCCCAACATGAAACTGCGTTATAGGTCCAATAAAAGTCATACGTGTGACCTTGAATTTTCATAGTCGCTGAAATAATCTATTCGTCGCAAATTGAAGCGAGTTATGTTTGTGAAACAACATATTGTAATTATTTAGACGCGTGGAATACTATTAGTAAATCACTTCAAAGTCACGACTCCTTCATTTCGTTATTTCAAACAAATGTCTTTAACGTCCATATCGTATTCCTTTTTAGAACAAGCAAAAATCTATAAATAATAATAATTATTATTATAAAGAGTGCTTACAAAAACATTCCAAGTTTGAAGAACTACTTTTACAAAACTATGGAAGTTGCAATCTTTTTGGACAAATTAATCCAAAAACAATACTTTAAAGCTTGCAAATTCACAAATGTGTTTGATCAAATCATAACAAGAAACACACTCAATATCTAGTCAATAAAATGATTCATATTCCATGACTTTCTTTCAACATATTAGTTGCTTTAATTCCATTTTAACACATTGTGAATGGCTGCAGTTAATTTCTTTTTCAGTTCGTTAATGTTTGTCGGTAATGGAGGGAAGAAACACTTAACCTTTGAAGCAGTCTCAAAGAAAAACAAATTGTAACGCTTTAAACCAAGGCTTCTTCAGGACCACTAATTAACACGAAGCTCATTATTTTCTCTACAACCAATACATTCTAGAAACTATTTGCTGTTCATGTATTCATGAACATACACGATTATGTGGGGAATGTTGAGAAAATGATAGATTTTCAAACCCTGCAAATTACATCTGATACACGGTCTTCTACAAAACAATAGAAAAGAGAAGTAACTTTTAAAAGATTGTTCCTAATGAGTTTCTTTCATAACAAAGTTTATCCTCAGGGATAAAGCGATGCTTCTTACCAACAGTAATGTCAACCAACAGAACACACACACACATACAAAATTGCTTGCACATAAAAATTTGTAATAAATTTAGAAGAAATCACAAAAATTTATTTCTGTTCAAATTGAATGTTTCAGATAAAATTCAATTCTAAAAAGGTTAACATTGCAATGTGTATTATGTCATAAAGAATATTTGGCTTTAAATTCCGTCTATTTAAAAATATTGTGTGGTAAAAAAGAAAAATTAATTATGTTGTAATATTCCAAATTTAGAATTCTATTTTGAAAATTATTTGAGTGGTGTAATAATTTAAAGTACTGATGAAGATGATAAAATTATTTTATATTTTATTGAAATAGCTATTAATTTCTATTCGATATTTAATTGTCAGAAAAGTAAAATGTTAATGTATGTTTAATTTACGAATTAATGAAAAGTTTATAAAGTGCGTTTTATAAGGCAATGCCACTTACTTTCAACAATTACGTTCGAAGTAGTATATCGTTTAAACATTCTAAGTTACAATAATAACAAAAATAACATGATAAATAGGGTTTTGGACCAGGAGTTCTAGGCTAGAACAATGAATGATCAGAATACAAGCATGCTTTGTTTTGGATTGAGTTTCATTTATAATTAATTATATATATTTACAGTATTGGTTTTTTACAATATATGTGTTATATCCTTTTCCTTCTTCCCTTTCATATATTCATAATTGTTAACATATTTGAGTAAGCAATACAATTTTTTTTCAAAATACGTGGATGAAGCAAGTAAATATTATTATGAAAATTTGAGGATTGTTTATCAAATTAAAAGAACAAATCTTCTCTGGATAGCCGATCAGGAATACCTAGAAATTCGAATTAAATGGATCTGATTTCACGTGGTTATACTGTAAATTGTAAATTCAGTACTTACACAAAGATAAATAATATGTCGTTTTCTGCTATTATTAACATTTGTTTGAATTCTAAGGAAACTATTTTGGCTTTCGTTTTGTCTTAAATACAATCATTTCTGTCATACTCATTCCCTTTGTAGTTCAAGTTATTTATATTTCAAATATTTGTTGTATAGTTTAACTTTGTTTCGAAAGTAAAGTAAAAAAAAAAGGTTTATTTTTAATATTGGGAATACATGGGCTTTTTTTAAATGTATATTTGTTTTTCATTTTCAACTCAAAACATGAAATTGATATCAAACGTATTTTCTCATTACCTAAATAATTTTTGAATTGCACTAAGAAATAAAATTTATACACATTGATCAAAGAATCATCTTGACTATAAATATTTGCGTTATTAAATATAGTTAAGAAAACTCATAATATCAGAGTAATATCGAGGAAAAAGGGGCCGTGCTCGTAATTGAAGTCTCGTAATTGAAGTCAAGATATTATTAAGATTCGCGAACTGAAGTGAAATAAATCAAAATGGAGAAAACTAATTTTTTCCAAGATAAGACACATAATTCAATTTTTAAAAATTGCTGAACAATTTAGGAAACTATTGAAAACAGTAAAATATAACCTAAAGTTATTTTTTGCTGATTCTATACAAAATGTTTAGTTTTATTTTGATATTAATTTAGTTACATAATTTTTGAGACTCTAGAAATAATTGCAAAGTTATCTTTTGCATTGTCATAACAAATGTGTTTTATAATCAACTAAAAATAATACGATCGGAAGGAAATTGACAGTTATCTTAGTTTTCAAAAAATAAAAAGTATCTCCTTCTAGTTGCTTAATTCCCATTTTGTAAATATACTAAAGTATATATTCAAAAAAACATAGGGGATATAATTGAAAGGATAATTTTTTTTTCTTCCTAAGCGTTATTTAAAAACTTAAGTAACGAAATATGGATGTATTAATTTTATTTATCCCTTAAAACTTAGTACATATTTTTAGAAAGATATATTAGGTTATTGTTTTTATTATGAATTATAATCTGAATTCTTATGATAAGTTTATTTTTAAAACTTTTCTTTACCTAGATGTTGAAAGTAACACACAACATTTATTCTAACTATCTTATTTGTCTGTTTTACATTATGTGTATTTTAGAGACACCATTTACTCATTACTTTTGTATAATATGACAGTTTAATTAACGATTGATTTCATAGGCTACGTTCTATTTCGAGGCTATTCTTGATTCTGAAAAATGAAATAAAATTGCTTAAAGGTATAACGCATACATTAAAGCAATTATATTGCGAAAGTATATAATCATTCATATATAAATAGTGTTAGAGATCATATACTTTGTATAATTCCAACAGCAGTCATTTGCATTTCCTCGTAAAGTGAATGAAAAAATCGTTTAATATAAACATTGATCTATAGTTGTTATAGTTATATGCTACTTGTAGACATAACATGATTCATCTTGAGAAATTTAAATCAAATCTCCCTTATAGGGAAAATAGTTATTTTTTTTCATTCATACTCTCTTTCCCTTAGATAAATATTTCAGAACTTCTTTCATGGCATTGGATGGGTGGATAGGTTTATTGTTTGCCCACGATCCAAAAATGAGAGGGATGCAGCGAAAATTTCTGAAATAAGAATTTTAACAAAATCAGAATAAAATTAACTACTTAGAAGTAAAAAAAGAATTAAATCACCTCTTTTGTATGTCTGATATTTAATATGGAGTTATAAGAAGAACTCCTTCCAGACTTTAATTTCCTTTCTTATTTTTAAAAAAAGCTCCCTTTTATTCCATGAGAGTACTTATATTTTTGAAAACAGTTCTGTACTTTACGACGTGTGAATTATTAAGGAATTGTCATAATAATTTGTTGCCTACCAGAGTCTAAACTTCCCTTACAGAGAACGATAAATAAAATTAAAAAATAAAATATAGCTTGTTAATAGCATTTAAAATTGTCGTTGGAGGTAAAATGCACTGTAAATAATACTACTTCATTCACTCCTAAATATACCTATATTTGTTATTAAAAATAAACAAAAGCAGAAAAAAAGAGAAATAGAGAGGAGTGGAAAACGAAATCTGAACAAGTGAGCAAAAAAAATATTTTATTTTCCTCTCCTTTTCAAAAATATCCAGAAGCAGTAAAATATTTTTTTTCTAATCATAATTCATTCTTATAAAATGCAATACTGACTCAGAAATGACGAAAAATCAGTAAAAATCCATCCGTATTTTAGTTGCTTCAGAATTATTTTAGTGTAACAGAAACACGATATTTCACTCCCTACAGTAAACGTATTGTAATTAAAAAAAGTTTTTATATCCATGTAAATTATAAAATGTATGTCAGTTTAACTGAATAATATATATTTGACAACGGTATGTTTCAAATATCATATACTTTATTTTACATTACATTTTCATACTCTGAGATTGTGCATCCTTTTCTTAACAACACAGGGAGAATCTTCAGTATTGTTTATACATCATGATTTTTCTATGGACACTTTTACTTCATTATATACTGTACAGACATTACACAATACAAATAATTTACAAAATTAATTTGTTCTTCAATACGCTTAGTATGAAATATATTAATGAGTTACATTTGCTTTATAATAATTATTAAACCTATAATTACATTAAAATACTCACTTTAGCAAGTGCTCTAGAATCCTGAATTCAGTGGTTTGAAATGCTTTACAATTCTGATCTGATCGAGCCATTTGTTTTCGTAAATTTTCATGTGGATTTGGGCTTTTGTTGACTGTGACTACGAGGTAAATCTGATGATGAAGATGCGGATAAAAATGTTAATGTTATGGACAAAATGCGGTGCAATGTCTGGTAGAAAATGGAAAAAAAGAACTCTATTACAGATTGATGGTCCCTTGAGGAATCGGCAGACTGAAGTGATAGTAGTGTGCATGTGATCGAAGAAATGAATAACGATGTATTACGCTAGTTTTGTAAAGCAACATGATGCCCAGGTTCAAAAGGCAGAAGTTTATAAAGCTGGAAGAAAAGCCATGATATACATCAAGCGAAAATCTCGTGGGAGCAGGCGTATTATTTATCAAATACATTTTTCAAATTTTTCTAAGTTTAAAAAAATACAATTCCACAATTTTTTGAAGCTGTCTGAATCACGAAAGCAGAGGGATATAAAATACAGTATTACCTCTTGTAAGGAACACGTCTATTTAAATGACAATCAATTGATCTTGGCATCTTAGTAAAAGGGAGTTTGATTGAACCCCTATTATTCAATTTATTTGTTAATGACATCTCAGAATATCCCCTCAAAAGCCTCAATATGTATGGTGATGACACAAGTATATTAGCTAAATTCAGAAAAACTTAGAGTCATTTGTGTTCTTAACAAGCATTTAATGCTTGTTAATTAAAAATGCTTAGAAAATTAAAATAAACGTGGATAAAACTGATGCAATTTTATTTACCACGAAAAGAGGATTTTTTCCCCTCTAACCTTATATAACACAACGATTCCGTTGTCTCAGACTACTAAATATCTAGGAGTTACCTTATACCAAATTTTTACAAGGAAAGCACTCATTTTATGAAAGAGTGAAAAGTTCCGATGCCTATATTAAAAATTTCACCCCTTAATTAAATGGAACTCCACAATGAACTTAGAAAAGAAAGTGCTTATTCACACTTCTGTTATGTGCCCGATTTCGACTTATGCATGTCAGGTGTGGGCCTACGTCAGTAAATCTAATATTCAAATTCTTGAAAATACACAAAGTTCCACTTTCAGAATGATTCCTAAAGCAAGGTGGTTTATGTCTAGTAAGAAAATTATAAGAGTCTTCAAATTAACCACCTTCAGAACACATTCAAAAACTATCTTTAAGACTTCTGTAATTATTTCAGTAAAATTGATAATATCAACATTAAACGCATTGAAAACTACCCTCTCTATCATAAAATTAAAAGGCCAAGACAAATCCTCTTGGATTCTTATAAGCCCTCTTAAAAATCATTTTCATTTGAATTTTTATTATGAATTTGTACAATTATTTTTAAAATAACTCTCTCCTAATTTTAAAATTAATCTTTTTCTAAGTCTAAACTAAATCAAACATACTTCGGATATTCTCCATTCACCTTACTTATACAATTTTTTCACAATAAGGACTGACCAATAGTAGTTGAATTAGCCAATTCCCTCCAACCAATAAAAAAGTAGCTACTCAACACTGGACCTCCAAGCCATCTCACATCAAAAATGCATTTTAGCAAACTTCGTCACTTACTTCACCAGCAAGCAATATCAGCTCAGCACTACTCCAGAAACAAAAAAATGCATACAAGCCTCTCCGAATAGTCTATACAAGTTTCAAATCCATCTTCACCAAGCTACATCAGTTTTTCAAGATCCGGACATGAAGAGCGATTCACGCTCTAAGCGCCCGTAGATTAGCAACGTCAACATTATCCCTTATTGAATTTTTATTGCCACAAAATAGCTTATAACAACTATCATTGAAATATATTAAGTTTCTTTTATACTCTATGTTTCAAGAAATCAAGAGTATCCATTTGAAATCAACTTCATTGTTTCAATTTAATTATGAAGTTGTTAAAATGAGGAAATATTTTGTTGGATATTTACATCATCTACATAGGTTCATTATGCGAGCAAACACATTAAATGTATGATTTCGTTGCTTAAATTCTTATCCAGAGTAATTTAAGACTAATATCTCATTTAAAGCTACATTGACGCTTGATAATCCAGGAAATACCTAATCCGACTCAGCCTTGACATTTAATGTACCTTATCAAAGAATGTCTATAAATTACCAATGAAATATCTTAAATATTTGAATTGCTATTTTCCCTGATTTACCAATTTCCTTTTAAACATTTCTTCACAAACAACTAAATATATATTTACTATCTGTACTTCTAGTTCGAAAATAAAAACGTATTTTATAAAGTAAGGTTTTGTACATGTCTTTTTAACGCTTCTTTATTCAAATTAAAGTTTAGTAATACATTGGAAGTGTTTCCTTTTAAATCAATACATTACTGTATTCCAAGACACCTACCGTCAAAATGATGCTAACTGTTAAATTCTTGTAATTTACTCTGGTCACGAAAGCTCAGTTTATAATCTACGGGAACAACATTTCCTTTGATCATTTCAATAGGATTCAAATGCGCATAGAATCGCTATTTACTAAGATTATCCTCTTCTCATTTTAGCAGCTTCAAATCGTGAGAACACACCGACATTTGTATAATATTCACTAAAGACTTATTATCTACTATCGACTAGTCGCTTATATTGCATTCTGAAATACCTTCTACGAAGCAAGTGGAAATCCTATATGTCTTTAAGGTTCCGCAAGGTCTTAAATAGTAGATCTCATATTATTTAAAATATGTATCGATTAAAAATGAATTATCATGCAGTAACGCATAGTCTCTGAACTATACCTAGTCACTGCTTCTGTGACTATTGATGCAGCTGATGTGAAGTAAATATGTAGATATAACCGTAAGCTAGCCGATTGTTTACGCTCACTGTACGCTCTTATGGTAATCCATTTTTCATCCGCAATAATCATCCGTTTTAGCAAAGTTTCATTTTTTTTGTTTCGATAAATCAAATGTATCTATATGATGACTTCATTAAAGGGACAAGGTACAGTAAAATAAAAAAATGTATGAATTATTGGTTTTAACAAATGTTTTGTTCTTACCCGATGTGCCTGTAATATAAAAAACAGAATATAAATTAAAAATAACCAAAAAAGCAAACTATTTTTTTAAATCAAAAAATTATGTCGATCATAAAATGCTACTCATCTTACAATTATTTACTTACACGTATGAAATGGGAATAACGTATTTGTGAAATTATATGCGACAAAAATTAGTATGGGATTAAGACAACATTATGGAAATTCATATTTTTTCTTATAAATGCTGATTATAAATTCTTTAAAAATATTTGGAAGTTCTAAACTGTATTACTTTCTCAAAAAGTAACTAGTGGTTTGTCCTAAAGTACATATGTACTTCTATTACGTATATTAATAGCTATTGTTGGAAAAAAATATTAAAATATAAGACTATAGTAGAAAAAAAGGCTTAGCATTTTAGAGAAAAATCATTAATTTTTCTTATCTAAACGTTTCCATTTGCTGTCAAAAGATATAGAAATATAAAAAAATTAAAACTAATTTACTGCATATGTTGAATGCACTAGATAAATGTTTTATAATCTGTTTCATAATTTTAATATCATATCGGTTTCTATAATTAAAATCAAACATTTTTGGTACATATATTTTTTAAGAAAATGGTTTATCAAGGCTATTGTTGATTAGAGAATACATTTTGAATATAAGCAATATAACAGTTTGACAGTGCTGTGAAATGTTTCTCTAAAAGTTTAACAGCTATTGTATTAAATCAGAGCTATAGGCTTGAGGTACTATAATTATTTAGTTATTTTCATTTTTATATATTTTACTTTTTCACTGCATATCATACTTTATTCTGCCATTCTGTTGTAGGTATATACATTTTTAATTACAAGTAAGTTAAAAATCAAGTATTTCCATATAATGCACATTTAAATTTTTCTAAAATATTAATCTTAAACGTTTCAAAAAATTAGTAATTTATTATAGTGCATCAATTTTAACTCAACACATTAAGTAAATTAGAAAAGTTAGGGATCATGTTTTGGTGAATAGCTTAGAAACATTTGAATGCTTTTAACACGATTAAAATTTCAGGTTCAATTTAAATATTACTTCAACTAATTTGGGTTGATGGAGGAAGTAAAACTGAAACCAAACAGAATAGTAGCGCGGAGATTAAAAGTGTTCCGAATAAGGAACTTAACTCACCTATTCTCCTGAAATTAGGCATCTCTCTCTTTTATCTTTACCTTCACATAACACAAAATATTTGACGATTTCATCCTTGTTATGAAATGTAGCCAATCACTCTCATTGTATAATTTCAATTCTAGTGAGTTACAAGACTTTCTTGTTGCCAATGTTTTAAAACTCTAAGTATTTGAATACAGCCCAGAAAGTCATTTAGTTATGGTTTAAAATTACATTATGTCTTTCTTTGTGTTAATTTAACGGTTATTTTATTTAGACAAATCGATTAACACTGATCATGAAATTTTTTTTCTACTAAAAATAGCGACATGTTTTACACGTACATGTTAATTACCTTTTATTGAAAATGATTTTTTCTCCCAATTGTAATTATTATACATTCAAAAGTTAATTTCAAGTTTTTTAAGCAGTCTGAATTATAATTAATTTCTCCATTGACTTATTTCACTCATAACAATGAAAAAAAATTCAAAAAGATAATTTATTATTTCAATATGCCTATGTCAAATCCCATTACGTTTAAATGTCTCTCTCATTTTCATGAAAATCTCACCTGAACAACACTTCCTGATACAAAAAAAAAAAAAAAAAACGATATGTCAAACTTCCTGATAGTAAAAAACTCGATTATAAGGTCAGAGACAGTTCAATTTCTTTAGGAATGAAACATTCTTAGCTCTTTAATTCCTTACGTGATATTACACACTAAATATTCTTCACCCCCCCCCGGCGAAAAAAAAAGTTTCTTTAATAGAAACACGAACTTATGAAGAAGCTAAAAAATTTAACGGATGACATTTTGTCTATTGTGATCCAGATAATCCAGATCCTATCAATTTCAACTCTAGATAATGATTCAATTTTGAAATTAAATTAATTAAATAAGAATTAGAATTATTCTTTCTTTCACAAACAAGAATGATTAATACTTGAGTTAATGCCACAAATACTTTACCACAAAAATCGGCATTCATAACTATAATTTATAATAGTATATTAGGATCTATTAAAATGGAGAACAAATTTCATGAAGAAATCTCTCTCATTTGTAGCTTTAATTAAAACATTCCGATGAATCACGAAAGTATATCCGATTTTTAAATCCTGTGTGACGCCCAATCGACTTTGTACCGCCTACATCTACATAACCCATATAATGACGTATTAATTCATTTTCAATTTGTTTCAATTTATTTGGTACGGAATTTGAAGAGCTTTATTGCTACTATAGGGGCAAAACTCAAGCACCGATTCGGGGTGAGCTGTAATTCCAAAAACAATATATCGACTGACATGAAAATTACACTACGGAGCCACAATGTAGCACGTAAAAGTTGTTGAACATTAATCAAAAAACAAATTGTACGCTTACATTATGGAACAAAACCGCAAAAAGCTTTATATATAAAATGATGTCATCAAGATACAACCGAAATTTAAACACACATCACACTGGCCAATCCATTCTGTAGATATCCTCACTATCTAAACGCTAGTAGCAGCAGGCGTTCTTTGTTAGCGTGTATTGTATTTTACAAAAATAAGAGTCAGGAACAACGGCGTCACGGAACAGAACATGTGAAGGAAAATAATTTCATCGTAATAACTATCTCCGATAAGTGAGCCCCTGTCAACATCAGCAAACAGAATAGGATTCCAATGACGAGATCTCCAGTGTTTGTGTTCTTGACACTTTTGTAAACGGTTCCGCTGATGAGCTGCTGTTAATGCTTGACAACAACTGACTTCTGTAAACCTTGATACATGTCAAACAATTACTGTACTCACCTGCTGAGCAATGATGACCAATGTCCAGTTACGCCCTTATTTAACCAGAAGAACGATATATTGCCATTGTTTTCCTCAAGTGACCACTGTCAATATTCCTTACAGCTGTACCTTTCATTTGGAAGGCTTTCCAAGAACTGTAACCTACACTTTTGTGAATTCCAAACTGTACTATGCAACATTCGTCAAATTACGCCCCACTTCTTCAAGCTTGCTGATCATTCTACCGCTTTTAAAGTTATCCTAATGTGTTTTTGTACTCATTATGAATGCAGAATTTAAAATCTACTAGCCGGTAGTGTCTGAAGATGTATACTTCCTATTTTTTAAAGCTCTTTTAGAAATGAGCGCTCACATTCCATGCTTTTGCTTGCCCTGACGTCCCTTCTCAAGCCATAGTTCGATATTTGCATACACATCACATTTCTACTGAGCTGCTCTTTCACTGTACTCGTTAGAAACAGCCCTTCTCATCTATTTCATTGTAGAAAAATGCGTTTATTGCTTCAGAGAAAAAATCAATTATCACCGGTTATTATAAAGTTTGGTTGGAAATATCTTACTTCTATACAAATTTATCTTAAGACTATGATTAAAATTATAGAATTCCATTGGTAAAATTCCATACTATTCCATTGGTTCTTACGAATTGCTTAAGGTATCAGATTTAGCCAGAAATGAAAAAAATGAATGAAGGAAATTAAAAAATATAAATAACAAAGGTGTCAGGTAAATAATTGTTACGTCTTAGCGAACACAGAACATAATTAATGAAAACAATGATAAACACTACAATACGTGAGTATTAAGGAAATTTGAAAAATACGCACAAAAATATTACTCAAAAAATACTTTAATCAAATTTTAAGGTTAATATATTGATAATTAAAGCACTGTCATTTAAAATGGTTTCACACTACTCAATTTTGAGAGGTACATCGCTTTCCATGTTTGCATTGAATACGAATTTCTCAAGAAGTGATTCAATAAAGGTAGAATTCATAACTCAATTTCAATTTTTTACGTTCAAGGAGGTTCATAAAGTAAAAGCACTGATTCTCTCACAACCAAAGAAAAGTCCTTTATCACAATTTACTGCACCACGTTCAACATGATAGCGTTAAGAGTAAAATTGAAGGAGGAATGCCAAAATTAAATGAGTTTCTCTTGTCCTCAAAACAAAATGGAAGATAGTTTTTCGCATCTTCGGCACACCTTATGAGGATACCATTCTTTTTTTTTTGTTCAAAATTTTCTTCACAAGATCATTTATGTTTCTTCGTTGATTTTTCTTATCGTGTATTCAAATCAAATAAAGCAGATTTGCCCAGAAGTATGGCACAACGTATTGAGGCATAATATAGTGATAAAAACACGAACACAGTGGCAGTTTAATTCTTGATGTAATTTGTATGCGAAAGCATAGGAAGCCAGATAAGAATTTACTTATTGAAACATGATATAACCTTGCTGCATTTATTCTTGATTATATTTACAATCCATAGTTTATCAGAGAACACGTCGAAACATGCTTAACCCAGTCTGCAATATAACTCATCAAAACCAATTGGATTTAATCTACGTTGCCTTCCCCCTTTCACTATAGTCCCACAGAAATATTTCAAATTTTTTTTCGTATATTGTCCAATCCCGCTCTAACCAAATTAATTATCTTATTATAAGTTACAAAATTAATGTGTGAAGTCATGTTTTATGAAATCCAAACACAGAATAATAGATTTTAAGTTAAGTAGAAATTTTCTGCTGACTGAAACTTGACGAAATCATTTTATTGGAATTTTTTCTTTCCCATTTTAGTAAGTTAATTAAGAAATGTTTAAAAAAAATTCACATACAGCTTTCTTTGTTGCAGACCTATAGCTGCGTTTGCATTTGTAAATCAATGTAAAGACAATTAGGAACACATCTTGTAAAACAAATTTAAAACATGCAGAGTACTTATAAACGTAACAATTCTGTTAATGGAACATAATTATAATTTTAAGATTTAAGGAAATTTTTAACAATTTAAGTTTGTTGATACAAATTTTTCCTAATTTTCTTACAATTGTTGCGCTACTACTTAATTTGTATGTATTTATTAGAAACATTTTTTTTATTGTATAAGAAATAACATCTTTTCATTAGGTGCAAAATATCAGAACTATGGATAAAGTAGATGTGAAGGAAGTGTTCCAAATCCTTAAAAAAAGCACCTTTTTTTTGGAAAAACGCTAGTTGAATCATTTTTCTCTGTGACACACGTATTTTCTGTTCACAAATTCAATTTTCAAGTGTTCTATTTATGAGATTCTTATAAATCATACACCAACCGAATCAGCGAAGCAACTTATTTTAAAAAGCAAAATAAGAAAGTCAGCATTTGAAGTAATTTAGTATCTCAATTACCGAAATCTCATATCGGTCGGGGGAGCATAGTAGTCATGGCCTCGGACTTGTGGCCGATTAGTGGGTTCGAATCTGTGTGCCACTAAAGGCTCGCCAAGCAGAGAGGCAATGCATGTTGAATCTATCAAGGTTTCAAATTCTTCCGTTGGCATTGAGTGACAATATAGTGAGAGTTAGTTAAGGTATCCTCCTCGTCACTTGACAGAGGTTCAAATTTACTAGGTCCATCACCAGTAGCCCTTTTGTTGCTTCTAAGTGTACATTGATTGAAACAATTAATCATTCTTAATCCAAAAATAAGACTTTCTTCAATTAGAAAACAAATGGATCGTGAGTGTGATTTTGCTCTTCATGAATTGAACATATTTTTTAAAACGTTCAAAATTTATGCATTTATTTTGAAATGATAGTAGTTGTTTTTGTGCATGATGCTGTAATATAATACGTAAGTCGCAAATTCTGCAGGATTAAAAAATGCATTAGCCTAAGCATTAATCAGAAACAAAAAATAAGTAATGATATTTTCCTCTCTTATTAGAAAAAAATCCTCTGACAAAATTCAGTTCAAGAATATTTAACTTTAAAATATATTTTAAATAAATACATTTTATGTTTATCTTAGGATAACAGTTTTACCATAATATATTAAACACATACCGTTTGATAATATTTGTAGAATATATTAAACTTTCTTATATTCTAAAATAAACAATTTTATTAATTGTAGGATGGAGGTAAATTCGTACTTCTTTCAGCTTGCTCCCGTTAGAGTTCCTTAATTAAATAAGTCAAAAATTTGAGATAGATAAATAATCTTTTTTCATATTTATAAACATTAGAGTTAAGTTACTGAAGCTGTGATTAAAACTATATATATAATCTTAGTTATTTAAACATTTTCATTTTATAATCTGTAGTTTTTCACTTTTTTGGAAACTGCTTCTAATTTATTATTTCTTATATGCATTTTTATTTCAAATTATTTTATTATTTGTTAATTTAACTTATTTGTTCTTAAAATGCCTGTGTTTCCCATGAAAAAAACATTAAGAAAAGAGATGCAGTTGTGTACATGTCAGTTGTTATAATTAGTTCGGAAAATGAAATTATTTCGTGATTACATAATATCGAATAATACATTTATGAATAACACATACAAAGCACTCTAAAACTGGATGTACATTCAAAAGGAATGAAGGGGACATTTCATCAATTTTTTTCCATCTACGCATTTCTTTACATATGACCTCTTCACCAAGTGTGTGCTACATTTTATCATTCTTAGGTCATATTGAAAGAAGCTGATTGATTTGCAAATCTCTTAAAATACACCAAAACTATCGATTGATAATGAGCCAAAAATATTGATATTTAACTTTATTCTCTCCAAACAGCCTGTATCCTTGAACTGATATTTTACCAGGAGACAGGTAGAGGAATGCCGTTATTGGACTTTCTAGAGGGTGGTGGAAGGGAATTAAAATACTTTCTATGGAGAAAAAGGTAGAAGCCTGACCCTTCTGGAATCTATAGTATCCTTCTTCTATGGGTAGTACAAGAAACAAGAAATAATGGGAAGGAAACAAGAAATAAGAACCATATTAAAACGTTTTTCAGAATTTCACTTGGTGTGTGTGTCATCAAATTTTCGATCGTTAATTTAACCAACTTCCCATCAAGCTAGAGCCTTGAAATTTTGGGAATCGTTCGTACTCGCCTAACAATGCAATATTTAGACGTTTGCGACAAGTTTTAACTAATATTTTCTTTAATAATGCAGTTTAGCCCAAACACTTGGCGTGATTTCAAAAATTGGCACCAAACTTGGCAATTTTTTTTTTTTCTTGGCTGAGCGTTAAATCCGTGAAACGGAACAGGGTAGCCACATTTGGCAAAATACTGCCAAATAATTCTTGTCGCCTAGGGTGGTTGGGTTAAAATGCATTCCAACCATTAATTTACCGGATAAATTAATTAATTTTAGTTAGTTTTTACGTTTTTAAGTATTTCACTTGGTGTGTGTCTGTCTGTGTGCGTATCAGTGTGTCATCAAATTTTCTACCATTAATTTAACCAACTTCCCATCAAGTTAGAGCTCTGAAATTTTGGGAACCGTTCTTACTTGCCTAACAAAGCAATATTTAGATATTTGAGACCAGTTTTAACTAATATTTCAATAATTTTCTTTAATAAACTTTGCCATCATATAAAAACGTTGGTTTTTATCTCGAATTATTTCCTCTACAATCGCATTGGCTGACGTAAAGACTGTAACTGATCACAAACTTTTTAGCTTACTTCTGTGGTAGACCTAACTGTTATAAGTCATAGAACTCTACAATACCATAAGCAAATCACAACATTAGCATCAAAATTCTACCTGAAAAAACAAGAGCCTATATCAATTGCAGAAATTGCCTAGATATTTATTGCCTCTAGATAATATTTATAATTGTAATGTCACTTTGAAGAACATTTTTAAACAGTAACGTCCCACACATTTGCTTATTCCCAAAGATTTTTCTAAACACCCCTGTAGCAACCGATCTGGTAGTTTCTATCCTTCAGCCCTTGGAAACTATCTATTACTTATTCTGCCCTAACCTTCAATACGATTACAATAAAACAACAACAAAATTAAAAACTTTTTTATTAATGTATGAGTTTATTAAAATTATAAATATTATGAGAGAGAGAATAGTAACATGAGATTAGTGAGGAAATTGACATTTTTTCGATAGTAATGGGGGTAGGGGTTCAATATTTCATTCAATGGAAGTAGTAGGTATATTTTAATGAATTATTAAGGTAATCTACCGATACACTCATGGACAAAAGAATTAGCGCACCAAGAAGGAGTCGTCAAAATGAAACGAAATTTTACATAAGTAATAACTACTTTGATATAAGTAAATGATTAGAAAATCAAAGAAAAAAGATCATTTATTTCAGTGAAAAAGGCAAAAGAACGGAGGATTTAATATCCTGTTGAACCCCCTGTAGCGCGAATGCACGAACCTTGCCTCTAGTTCGTTCAAACTCGTAGGATGCCCAACTCGCTTCCCCAAATGATCCCAGATAGGCTCGATTGGAGACAAATCTGGGGATCGGGCAGGATAAGGAAGGGTAGTAACAGTACGGAGACGTCTTGTGACACCCTTGCCGTATGAGGCCGAGCATTGTCTTGTTGAAAAATAGCTCCTGGGGGACGTTATATGAGTGGCAACACATGTGGTTACAGGATGTCATGGACATACTGCTGGGCTGTCATTGTGCCACGGATCAATACTAGGGGTGCCCGCTTATTGTAGGCAAGGGCACCCCATACCATCATACCTGCTGTGGGAGCGGTGTGTCTCTGTAAAGCAAATGTAGGATTGAGGCATTCACCACGGGGTCTCCACACATGAACATGATTGTCAACACTGCTGAGATTGTATCTGGATTCGTCTCTAAAGACGACCTAGTTCCATTCCGCTAATAACCAGTTTATAAGTGCGCGGCACCACTCCAAACTGAGATGTCGATGGGTGGGCGTCAAGGGCAGCACACGTAATGGGCGCCGCGATTCCAAATGTCCTTCAGCCAGGCGCCTTCGTATGGTTAGAGAAGGCACAAGGGCCCCCAGTGAAGGTGCTCCTGTGCCTGGATCGCGGCAGATGAAGCAGTTGGCTGTACGCTTGCATTTCTAACGATGTGGCGGTCTTCTCGACGACTGATCCGTCGAGGGCGTCCTGAGCCTGGTCTTCGAGTAAATGACATATCTCGGATCCACTGGTCCCAACACCTCCTCCAAACACAATCAGAGCAGCCTATTTGAAGAGCTACTCGCCTAGCTGACCACCCAGCTTCCATCATGTCGATTATTCTACCCCTCTCAAACTGCGACAGCTGCTCATATTGTCTTTGAAAACGGCGTAATGGCATGTCTACCTCAGCTCTTCCTTTGTAAACGATTCAGCACATTCAAACAAGCTTTGGTTACCTGTTTTATACTCCACTGATAACGACGTTAAACGCTCTCTACCGGTTATACGTAATGCGCAATCACGCTGCATTTCTAATCATTTGCATATCTCTCCGCCATGTACCTTCATGCCAAGTTTCGTTACGAACCCGCAATTATTTCTTGTTGCGCTAATTTTTTTTTGTCCATGAGTGTAGTTTAGCTATAATTATTTTAATCGTGTGATTCCATTCTTGAATAGATCTGAGATGATTATAAATAAATAAAATTGTGAGAAAAAATATTTTTCTCTAGGTAGGTATCTGTTTAATTTAAGTCCCTTAAAGTTATATAAGTTATTTATAATGCTCCATTTCAGATTGTAGTTCTCAGGATAAGAAATTATACGTGAATATGTATTTGTTGACTGATAACGGAATCAAAATCTGTCAAGAGAGATTAATGATTTTTTAAGAGATTGCTGATTTTTTTCCCTCAAAATCTTAAGATACATTATTAAATTCTTACATCAAACGGAAAATGCAGATGCTTCAAAATGCGCTAACACTTTAGTGTTTCATTTCAAACCATGTAAGCTTCCCGGAACCTAGGCATCTCAAAAACTTTAATAAAGTTATCCAGTTATCAAGAAGAAACATTCCTTATGAAATTATATTCAATCGCTTACTCTAACAACTTTACACGAAGCTTGTTTAACACTAATTTTATAGATGTAGATAAATAGAATACAAAGAAGTTTTTAAAAACAATATTGTCATTGTTTAAATCAGAAATTATTAAGAAAATTAGTAAACAGAAAAACTTTAGAAAAAATATGTTTCTTGTTAAATTAAGTGTATGTGAGTATAATTGTTTACTAATTTACTAACTTTTATTTTGTAAAAACACTTATTTAAAGGAAAAGGTTATAATATACGTAGAAAAGTCGAAAAAATTCGATCTGGAATCCTAAGAACATGATAAATTACCTTCAATGTAATGCCAATATTTGTCACACACATACTAAGTTTACAAGATAACTTAATTTTTGTTTCTGTATCACTTTTACCAACCATCGATACATTTCTTCAAAAAGCAAGAAATATGTTGAAAATGGTTGAATCGAAGACTGCAATCGCTTATAAAGTTATTAAAAGGAAATTTAATTAAATAAATTAATTTAGGAAAAGTCTATGCATCATTAAAAACAAGCTTAAATAAGAAGAATAAATCAGAATTTTTTATTCAATGAATGCACAATAACGAGAATCTTCTTTAAAATTAGGATAAAATTTTGAATTGAAATACTCTCGTTATATACTATAGATGTTAACATTCGAAATCTGATATCATACTGTTACTTTAACAAATTTATAAGGCCAAATGGTATTTTCAATTTTAATCTAAATAAAAAAAAA
>BMAW01112639.1:64234-212965 GCA_019974015.1 Nephila pilipes
GTCCGGAATTATGCACGATAAATTAAAAACATAACATAGAAATTTTATATTCAAATTAAACAAGAGCAAAGTTTCGGAGAGAAGTATCTAACATTCTAAAATTGAATAATGAAAAAACTTTATTACAATTCTTTGTTTAAACCTTTCGATGCTTCATAGAGAGATTCGAGTGACCAGTTTTAAGTTCCTCCTTAATTATTTGTGTCACTAAAAACGCATTATCCTATTTTGAAAATAAGAAATCATATTTCTTCTATTGGAATTTAAATCATTTTCTACTAATTTGAATGTTCTTCTACTAGATTGATTTTAAGAAATAGTACTCGAAAATGTCTAAAAAGTTTTTTTATTTAGCAATTAAAAAGTAGTAAATAATTATATAGTGTAATGTCATGTTGTCATGATTACGATATTTTTTAAACGAATCAAATAAATATTCTTACTAATTAGTTAAATTTTTATTAACATCGCACTAGAATCAACACGAGGGCTATTGGCGACGGACTTCGTAATTTTGAACCATGGTCAAGTGACGAGGATGATACCTGAGCTGGCACCTCCTCTCCTAACATCCACTCCACACCAATAGGAAGACTTTGGGTTCTGACGCATTTAATGTGCATCAGCCCCGGCTTTCTTTGGCAGCCATGGATCGAACCCACGATTGAAAGAAAACCGCCGGCTTATTGATATCTCATTCGGAAAATAAAAATTAAATCGACAAACAAGCTACAAGTATATCCGTTGTCAATCTTAGAATAAAAGTACATTCACAGGTGAGTAAAGAGCACGTTTTTTAGTTAATACTAATTTTAAGCTAAAAATAATTATCTTAAATATAATGTTTTATGCTAACATTAAATTTCGTACCATTCCTATTATTCTCTAATTTTGCCGCGCAATACATGTTGGAAAATAAATAATGGGAAATCTGCTTATTAAATGCTGGATAAACATACTTAAATTATCAAGCTTCACATGATTTATTTTTATAGCCAAGGCATATATATATATATATATATATATATATTGGTGTGTGTGATGACATGCACTATCAATTTCTTTATTCTTTTTAACTTTCTTTCACTATTACAATCTCTGCTTTAACACCCATCTAAAATTGCCAACTGGCTTTCTTTTACTCATTAACTGTAACTTTCACCTTCACTTTCAAACCTCAGCAGAATTCTTATATTTTTTCGTTCCGTTATTTTTGAGCTTGAACTCTCCTTTGTTCGCTCTTTTTGCTCCATTCTCAGTCAGCCATTGATCGTCCCTATTTTCACCCTCTTTCTACTCTCGCTTCCTGCTGCGCTTTCAGATTTCCAAATTTCTTCAACAAAATAGACGAAACTTTCTATTCGCTCTTTATTTCTCTGACTATTGGACAACATATCATCTAGCTAAATTAATTTCAAGAGTAAAATGTGAAACATTCGCCGAAAAATTTTATTGAGTCAACAGGATAAGTGGATTTGATTTCATTTAACGCTCGCCAACCACGACTACCAAAAAACTCTGCCATTCTTACCCGGTGAATTTAAAATTTACATTCAGAATGAAAATTTAAAACAAAAGTATGAAAAGACATGACATAGTCTCCTATATGTTCCAATAATGAATGTGCAGAAAATTAATGGAAAATTTAAGATAGATCTCTGCAAATGTAACACATCAATCAATACTTCCCGAGTCTAACATTGAAAACAACATTTTTTTTGCAAATTTTTTTTTTATTCATCAACATAACACCTTCTGTTAATCATCTTTTAGAGTGATACAATCGTTCCAACGCTTTTCCAAATCTTTTTTTTTTTTCGCAAGAAATCTTTTTTGTTGCGAGTAAATAGCGATAAACAGCTTTCTGAATCATCGACTCGTTGCTGTTTTTGTTCCATCGAAAGCAATCGCGGCACCCACTTGGAAAAAACCTTTTTCATGCTCAATTTTTCATGAAGGATAGTAAATACACTTCCATATGACATCTGTGTCATCTTATTATTTGCAATCGGAATCGAACAGATTTCGCAATCAACTTTGCATTGGTTTCTGCCATTTCATTTTCTATTTTCCTAGGGAACTGTTTTCAATCTTTTACGCATAATATGTCAATGCATCTCTCCTCCTTTGGTGTTCTGCAAATTCTTCTGCGTGAGCCAGTCTGGTTTTGTGGCAATTGTTCAGGAGTATATTTCTTCAAAAGTATCGAAATGTCAACTTCTCTTGAGTTTCCACCATTTGTTTTTCTAATTTCTTCAGAACTTTGTTTTGTTCATTTAACAGTGTTATCTTGCATCATTTTCTGGGTGAACCGTCAACTCTCCTCATGCCATTTATTTAATTCTACTATATTTTATTTCACCAAATGAAAAAAAAAATATTTTTACTAGTCAGCTTTATTAAAACACACGCATTGAGCAACTTGATGGAATAATCCATTACACTGACAGAATATAACTGCCACATCTCTAACTTATACGCTAAAATCAAGCGAAAAGGAAGAACTTAATAAAGTTGCTTCTCCTTTTTATGACTATCTGTTTAGAATTTTTTAAGAATGAAGATAATTGAACACACTTTATTCTTTTTTGATAAATAGATAACAAATATATTTTTTGGTCAGGCTAATTTATTGTTTTTGGGTCTTAGGTCAATAAAAATATATGTTGCTGATATGCAATGAATGGTGTGCAGAAAAAGTGTTTAAATGTAAAGTAATGATGAAAAAATTAAAGATGAACTTTAATTTATAAATTTTCAATGGCGAAACTATCATTTTAAACTGTTTAACAGGAGTAAATATTCTTGTGATCTGGAGGTTTCTTTCATTTCACTAATGAGAGTCTATCAATCTGCGTTTCACCGGATTTTATATTTTTGGCAGTTTTTCACGTTTAGATACTTTATCATGTCATAATCATCATCTTCGTCACTAATATCAATGTCTGATCAATCACTGTTCATTATTGTCTCCAAGATTTATTGAATATCATTTTTGGCATCTACATAATTCCCGGCTTCCAAATATTTCTGCATAACCAATTGAACCAAATTTCGATTATAATATTCAAAATTCAACACAAGTGCCTTCATTAAGGGGAAAAAATCTCTTTTTAAAACTTAATTTTTATTTTTTTCTGCATTTCTACAAATTATAATTACCGAAATAAGTAATTATTTGTTCAAATACTAAAAAAAGTATTCTTTGTCCAAAACAAAAATTTTCTAGTATGTCATTTTGAGAACATAATTAAGTGATAAAGTTCCAATATCCACTATAGTGAACTCAGACAAGCTTTGATTATCATAAAAAAATTAATCAAAGATTAAATTTACAACTTAATTTCTTTATTCATACATTTACAAGCATATTAGCTATTTTTATTTCAAAAAAATATGTAGAAGTATAATAAAACTAATTTACTTGAAAAAATAATTTTCAAAATTTGTTCTTAGCCAAATAAAGCATAATTCTTTTAATTTTCATTATTTAGAAGTACTGAACATACATGTTTTTATATCCTATAATTACAGATAAAAATAACTACAATTCCCAGTCAACGTTTTTGGGGCTATTATCTAACGAGTTTAACTATTGATTCTGAGGTATTAACTACATTTGAAAGAAAATGAAAGATCAGCTAAGAGTATTCTCTTTCTATCTCTCTTGTTTAAATTCTCTGACCAAGAGCATGAGAGCTTCCTTGGAAACAACAGCAGGTGGCGAAGGATTTTCTGTCTATAAATACCATTTCATCAAAATTATATCTGCTCTATACTTTCTTCGAAAACAATTCGTAAAATTTTGATTTCCCTTACAGAAAATTTCTAATATTTTCTAAGAAAGGCTTTAACCATTAAAGTAAATTTAATTCTATTTTTAGAACATGGAATCGCAATAGAATTGTTAAGACTACAGTATTTTAAAATAGAATATCCTAATATTTTGAACATGTTTGAGGAAAAACCAAGATAAATAAATTCCTAGAACATGTTTATTGAATCACGTCCACATTAATATCTAATGAATGATTTAGAGCTATGTGCTCTCCTGAGGATTTTATATCCTAAAGTACTAAAAGACCCATTCATGTCTAAGTATTAATATTTTGATAGTTCTTTGGGATTATATACATTTCAAATAATCAGGTCTTTCCTTGCGAATGTAGAATTGAAATTAACAGTATTCAAGAGGAAACCATTTTTACAACATTTTCTTGATAATGAATATTAAAAAAATTATATAAAATAATAACCTGAAAGGCTATTATTAAAAATAAAAACAATAATGCAAAACTTTGAAAAAAAACTTTTTTCCTTGTGAAATATACAATGATAATTCATATTAGTATTTTTATATGAGCTTAAATATTTCGTTTTAAGATTATTTATCCTTTTTATTGTTTTATTAACTCTACAAAGTTACCTTATAAATGTGATGAAACAAAATACTAATATTACGGTTGCTATTTTAAGGCCATTTAAAAATTATGAATTGAATTTTACGCTAATTATATTATTTTAGTTTGTAAAGTGTGTCAGGATTTTTGAATACTTTTTTGGTAAAAAGGCATAGATTAAATTTGTATTCCTATAGTAATAAGTTCGGACTTCCCTTTATCAGACATTTTTAAATATTTTAACTTTATATTTTCAATATAACGTTTTGTTGTTTATTCTATATTCATAATTAAAAAAATTCGATACAACGAAATTTTTTTTTGATTTACTTTATGAAGAAGTTATTTCCGATTTTCAATTATGAATAAATGTGAACATTCTAATTTCGCAAATCATTGCAAACTATTTTAGTAAAATACAAAAAAAAAAAGATTACGTTTTTATTTGGACAATATTTCATTAAATTTATATTTACTATTAAAGTTTGCACTATACAAGTTCATTTAGCTTAATTTAAGCAATTGAAACGCTAACGATGAAGCAGTACATACAGCAGAAATAAAAATTTTAAAATTCTTTAAAAATATTTTAAAATACGCAGAAAATACTCGAATAAGTCAAAATTAAATAAAAGAAATATTTTTAAAGAAATTCTATGAAATAATAAATAAGTAAAAAATTATCCAGAAATATATTGTAAACATACGAAAGTGTATACATTATAGTCTGTATACACTTTCGGTTGGTTTATAACATTATAGTCTGTTTTAGTGATAAATGAAATTTAAATAACACTTAAAATTATATTATAATAATTTAAATCCTTTTAAAAATTTAATATGAATCACGAAAATTGCTAAATATTTAAAATAATCACAAATTATTTTTAAAATATTCGGTGTACAAGTTATTAGTTTTTAATACAAGGAAAAGAAAAAACACACACAAATCCCTGCATTTCCTTTATTTCCTATATGAAGGAGTGATCAGACGACCTAGTTCTCTGAAGAGGACATCAATATTTTAGCTCAAAAATCAATGAACTGTTCACCAATTAGTAATTAATTTTTAAGACAACTGCTTTTTATTAATCCAACTGTCCTCAGTAGCCAAGTGATCATGATCGCGGGCTCACGACCGGCGTTGTTTTCCTTGAGTCGGGAATTCAAAACCTATTTCCACTTTTGAGCCGCCGTGTAGCGGAGCTTATGGAAGTTAAACCTAATCGAGATCCAAAATCCTGTCGTTGGCGCGGTGTTAAGTTTGGAGAGTCGATTGCCCGTTCAATTCTCGTCTTCCTCTTTCGACTGAGGTTCAATTTTATAAAGTTCGTCATTAATAGCCCTCGTATTGCGTTTCAGGGTGACGTTAATACACATTGATAATCATATCACTAATATTCGAAAAAAAAATTCACTTAGAAAGGATTGGAGCAAGGAACGGCAACACACACGTTCTACTGATGACTACAATTAGCTGTCAAATAGAATGCTATTCTATGTCATAACTCAGTCTACGGTATGCCATAATCAGGACGAGGGTCAAAAGGTAGACAGGCAGTCTCCAGATACGTCAGCACTGGTAATCAGATAAGAATTGGAAATGGGACTCGGCACTAAAGATTATTCTTCCTCACTCAGAGCAGTTCCAATCTGATAGATACTGGAAATACTCTCATCGGAATCTAAGGAATGAAAGGTCTGGGGTGGAACGGTGATAACGAACGTAGATTCTGCCTTTTAAGATATTTGTCAACAATTCAGTTAATAACTTGTTTTCGACTCGTTTTTTTGATCGTTCAGTTTAGTTTAGTTTTTATTAACATCGCACTAGAAGCAACACGAGGGCTATTAGCTATGGACCTAGAAATTTCGAACCTCCATCAAGTGACGAGAACGACACCTGAGCTGCCACCCCCTCTCCTAACTTCCACACCATGCCAATGGAAAGACTTTATACCCCTATAGGGTTAACGTGCATCAGCACCGGCTACACGGCAGGTCTTCAGCGGCCAAGGCTCGAACTCTCAACTGAACGAAACTCACCGGCTACGAAACCGAAACCATAGCCACTAGGTATTTTCGACTCGCATCTTATAAAATTGAAAGTAAAAGATAATGTATATAACATATTTTAATGTGGTTCTCTAGCGCACTTCCCTGTAATTAACTTCTTGGGAGATGTCTCATTACATTTTTTGATTTGAGAAACTCTTCTAGCAATTGAACATGGATGTGTGAAATTAGATCAAAAACATTGAAGTATAGAGAATAAGAATATTGTGATAATATTTAATAATGTGATAATAAGCTGTGGATGAATCTAAAGGTGAGATAATCAAAGGTAGATGAGCACTTACACTGATAAGAAACAATTTAGAATATTTGGTAATAAACAGAGAAAGAATTTTTGAACATATTTATCGTAAGATCCAATTTAGAAATTTGGTTCTATCTTGGATCCGGATAAGCCGGGTCAGTGTAGTATAAAGAAAAACTAACTAGTTCAGCAACAATTATTTCTTTAATAATTTCCCTATTATGCAAACAAATTCAGGGAACTAGTACTTATTTCTGTGCGCTGTCAAACTAACTCGATATTGTCAATAGGTATCGTTTGCAGCAAAATAACAAAATATAACATTCACAGGCGAACTCAACAGACCGCGTAAGTTTCACTATGCGAGTAGGACTCGGGTGCTACCATATGGGTCGAAAAATTACGGACGAGCTGAACTGGTCTGCGCGCATTATTCGAAGGTGAGCTAGGTTCGTTTATAACCATCAAAGGGTTCATCGATAAGTTTGGAAGTGTGTAGGGACCTATTACACATATTTATAATAATTAAAATACTGCCTGATGAATATTCGAAGTTCTAAATGAAGTTAATTTGATTTTTCTTCATTATTTGACTGTTAATTGGTAACTGAAAATTTCACGAGTAATGCAAAAATTAGTTGACACAAAGACAACGGAGGAGTTACAAGCGGATATAACGATTATTACATCATCCAGGCTTTTCTCTTAATCATTTCTAACAATGAAATTTGTAGTTGTTTAATAATTCTTTCATCATCGTTTAATCGCATTAGCATTTCGTAAATGATGTGCAACGATTCTTCGATTTGCTCATCTGGCCATTGTTTAAACTTGATGGCACGATCATTTTCAAATTGAGATGCTTTCACGTAATGGACATATTTTCGTCCTTGACGTATTGTGACAATCGACTAGCAATATACGTTTAAGTCAACAGATAGAACTAATTCAAAACCAACTCCCTTTTGATTTCTTCATTTTGTATTGATCGAACTTTGAATAAAAAAAAATCATAAACTCCTAATTAGAATCCTTACATTTACTTTGCATTTTAATTCTATGGACTCAATTCTGTCACACAGTGTTACTGTTATTCCTTGATGCGCCCTTTTTTATCATAGGATATAAGCAAGAAGCTCACGCGACATCGGCGACATCTCATTGAATGTGAGCTGATTTTTTAATTTGAATTTCATCATTCAAACCATCTCAAACATGGTATTCGATTTCAATTCAAATTTAGAATGCAGAAAGTTAAGGAATTTGGTTTATGTTAAAACATATGCAATGAAATAAATTCTTGCTACGGAGTTTTCATTGCTTTCATGCATTGCGCTGAAAACATCATTTCTGAACAAGCTATAAATAATGCATACATATTTGGATAACTGGAAACAAGAGTACTCATAATAATTCATTTAAGGAATTCTAAACACATGTATTCACGAATATTGGAATGGGAACATTTTCTACAAACGTACAATACATAGTAAGTATTGTAAACTGTGCCAACAGAAAAACATAAATGCATCCAATGCAGGTGAAAACTTTTATGATTTTACACACGCTCTTCATAGCACAAATACAAATATTTCCATCGTTTCCAAAACGTGAAATATTTTCCAAAAATACCAGTTTATTTTCGTATCTACTCATAAGAGATGAAAGTATTCCAAAAAAATGAATGCTTCATATATTATCCAACATTCTCCAGAGGCATGCCTAAAAGGTTTATACATAAGCATTAATATTGTAACAACGGAAAAAGTGTTAATAGTTTTTGTTTCAATACAATAATATTCAGTTATGTATGGTACTTTACGAGACAAATAATTTTTCTACGCCTGTATATCGGTTTTGTATTGAATATTGTGATTTTAATTAATTAGAACTAACCTTAAAAATTAAAAATAATCATGCTTCATATATAGACCTCGGAGGATTTTACTACTTTTGATAACGAAAGTGAAGTTATAGCTTACTTTACGAATTGACACATCAAAGTGCTTAGAATCTCTACATATAAATATATTTAATATCCATCATTACTCATCAGTCTTTTATTTAAAGCATAACGCACTAGTACTTCATCTACCATTGACATAAAATTCTATAAACTAGGCTACAAAAAACATTCAAATAATGCTGAAATCTTCTATTTTCTTACAGCTGGTTACAAAGTTGATGGTTTATTAACGTCGCATTTAGAAGTAAACACTGGGGCTATAGGAGATAAACCTCACCAGTTTGAGCCTTGATCAAATGACCTGGGAGACATCTGAGCTGGTATCTTGCTCTCATTTCAAAGGAGGAAATATTGAAAGTTTAACATGAACCACATAGAAGGGCAGAAGCCCCCCATATGGTTCGTTTTCAGTGGCATCAGGACTTGAACCTACGATTTGATTTAAATCGAGTACGCAAACATGATCGCTTCGGAGGCTTCCGTGGCCACCGCTTAGTTAGAAGATAAAAATATAGATTTAGAAGATAAATTTAGATAATATTTAGAAGATAAAAATATAGATTTTACAGTAATTCCTCCACCTCGAGTCAAAATGCACAAGCATGTGATAAAAAAAAGAGTATTCACGTTTGATCTGAATGATAAACGTGCTTACCTGAGGAATCAGCAAAGGAGCAGTTTAAATCTCCTCCAAAATAACATAGTGTTATAATCCATCGGATGATTTTCTGACATCAATAACTCAATGCAAGCCCAGTTTGTTTTTAAATTATTGGTGCAGTATTTCTCATAAACAAAAACTCCATCTTCTCAAATCGCGATTATAAAGAATTTTCAATAACTATGTTGAACGCTGATTAGATACGGCAATTAACCGATCCAAGTTTCTATGGCACATAGCACAAAATAATACGTGAATTAATTACAGTTATGGATTCAAGAACACTCTCTCATTCATCTAATTCTAAACTTTCTTAGTAATAAGACTTCCCTCTTTTCAGGGGGAGTATGGGGTGATTACCCTTCTGAGAGTCCAACAAACCTATCCGAAAAATTTCTACAAAGTGACCCCGATAAGAACTATTTTCCACTTCTTTTAATTAGATCACGCGTCTGCAAACCTACCGATAGGTTGTTGGAAATTACTTGTAAAGTTTCTACAGCTACAATTTGAAATAGGAATGATACTAATGTCTACAGACAATTAATAGTCACACATATTAAACTACAATTATTAGGATGTAAATATATCAACATGCTATAGGACATCAATGTTCTAAATATGCAAAGAGAAAGAATTTGTATACAATATCTGAAATGAAAAAAAAATTAATAATTAAAACAAACATCTTAATATTACAATACCATCGAAATCTGCTGTTCGCTGAAATAAGTATTTGTTTCCAGTCTAATGCTTTCCGTAAGCAGATGGACATTGGATGACAGGAGTAAGTATAGAGTTCTCAGCGGAAGTCGAAATCCATTGGAACGAAAATTTCCCACTTCGCATTTCGTGATTAAATTTCTAAAATCCAACTCCAAGATCCCAAATGTTTGAGTTTGCATTCAGTTGACAGGGCGTTGCTCATGGAAACAACGCGAAAGGTTTCCAATTAGCATCTGAAATCATGGTATTGTGAATGTAGGTATTCCCTCCAAACTGGAAGGATAAGAATATTTCGATATGTAAAAATTGCGTACATTTGTTAAACTTCTTTTCCTTCTAGTTTCTGTCAAATAAATTAGGTATTTGAAGTAAGGCCTATAAATACGAAATAAAGATTGTTCCTGTAAAAAATGCGGTATCAAATGAAATTATCAGATTGATTTAAAAGTTAAAAAAAAAACTGTGACATTCCTAGTTCAAAAAAATTTTGTCCAAAAAGTAACAACTTATCTATGAAATATAATTATACTGCCACATTTGAAACAAATCCTTTAATAAATGGTCATATACAAATTTTGATTTTGTTGCCCAAAGATATCTCAATGGTGTGGTATAGAAGCTAGGAGAAAGCGAAGCCAGTTCAGGAGTCGTCCTCGTCATTTGACGGAGGATTGAAATTACGAGGCCCGTCACCAATATCCCTAGTGTTGCTTCAAGTGCGATGTTAATAAACCAACACAGATTTTCACTTTCCCAATTTCAATCAGCTTTCTTCTAAATCATGTTGCATGTTTAGTAGAGCTAACACTAAAGACAAAAGTTATTAAAATATTTAAATTATGTTATCAGCAATTTTTTCTAAAGGATGGATATTGTAAGGAGCGTATGTTTTCAAACAAATTTTTAAGAATTTGCCGTGGTTTTTAAAACATCAACGTAAGTTAATATAATACAAAATAAAATATAATTAACAATAAAACAAATATTAATATATATAGTTTTCGTGGAATAATTTTTAATTGTATATATTTTACATACATTAATAAAAAAATATTTACTATTTTACTGAGCCAAAAATTATTTTCTTCTTTTATGATTCACATTCTGTATCTTTTGATAACCAATGAATAGAGGTTTATGCAATTCTGTGTGAATTTTGTTTTAATGAAAACATGAGAAATGATAGAGTTCAAAGGTACTTCAATAACCGGAAATCTATTTTATTTTGATATTTAAGAATTGTACTTGGATAATAATCAAGATTTTATAAATTGTTATTCATATTTCTTTTTATAAGAGTCGTCATAATATTATAAATGATCATACAAGGGAATTGGCCTTGATTTTTTTATTAATTAAAGTTCACAAACGTGCTTAAATATCAGTGATAAACAGCTATAATTAACAAATAATTATATATTAAAAAGGTTTTATAATTTGAGCAAATATAATTAATTATCTAAAAACAGGGCAAATAAACCTAAGTAAATGAATGCTATTCAAAAAAAGTTAATTATTTAGTCATTTTCTCTACTTTTAGTTTTCAATTTATAAATACGTTACACATTTTCATTTTATTCTACTTTATGTATTCGGAAACTTATAAAGTGTAAGATTACATGCACAACAAAGAGTTTGTAATAGAAACTAATTACGCTCACATCACAATTTTTTTTTCTTCCTGCGGATGAGAAACAGGAATACAGAATATCTCCATTACACTTCATTTGTGAAGCAACATTCTCCAAAAAGAGTATCAGAATCCAAAATTAAGTATGAATACATTTCCAAAATGTTGAGTAGAACACAAGTTGTGAACTACAGTTTTATGGTCTGTGAATCATGGAAACTGGTCTTTACATCACCAATCCTATCAGCCGTGCGTTACATCCAAATTCCTGTCAATTAAGGTAACATAATGTAAATAAATGAAAAATAAAAATAACCTCTTTTACACAATTTGTAATATAGACTTTTTATGGTGAACCTTTAAAGAATTTATAGTTTCATTTCTCTACCTTTTTTATTCTGTTTTAAACTTATTTTATTCTCATCAACTTACAGAAACAAAGAAATGATTATATATGCTCCTAATACATAACAGTAAATTCAGAATTGTACGAAACAGAACATTTAACAAAGATTTAAGGTTAGGCACAAATACATCATGTCATTTACTGAGTAGAACTGCTTTTTTACCTCAAACCTAGCAAGAAATCACGTATTATATGTCATTCTCTTTAAAGCATATGTTTTCCCCATAATGTGTATTAATTAAATTGTCTTGCGTGTGAATACAGTGAAAAAACAAGGAAAAAAAGCAGATTTCTATCAGTAGTCTCTCTCTCTCCAGTCCGAACGGTAACCGATTCTATTATTATTCCACCTCAAAACCCTTTGAACCTACACTTCTCTCTCTCCCCGTTTCATGCATTATTTCCACACGCACTCTTCAACGATCCCGCTTTGGCGACGCCGTGGTTTGGCGCCACCGCGGTTGGCGAGAGAACAACTCCGGATCCCGAAAAGGGAACAGACGCACTCCCGAACAAAAGTCCGGAATCATTTAGAAGTAGAGATAGAAGTCGGGCGAAATCAGGCGCACTGTGCTCACTTTCGGGAAAAAGATAAACTTCGTTTGGACTTTAAGAGTACTTACAGTGTTGGTTTGCGTCTATCCAAATGGATATTTGCATCCTCGTTTGAAGCTTCAGAAACTTTATCCAAAGATAAAATTTTCTGCATTTGTGGATATTTCTGGGAAGTTTTTAGAATCGAAGGATATTTATATGAGTGAAAGTGCAGTGAATTTATCTTTTCATAATTGGATATATAACGCGACTTTGCACATCCATACATTTATACGAAATTTTTAAATAAACGAGTTCGCATTATTTTAATTTCGGAAAAATTATTAAAACTTTTCAAATGAGTTAAGCAATTGCTTACAATTTTAAGATATTTATATTTTGCAGTTGATTAATTCAAGAAAAGCAAAGTTCAATTACGTTACTGAATAGCAAAGGTGCAATATGTTTTGCATAGTAATATTAATCTACTAAATTATATTTTAAGGAAAATTATTTTGCGTTATAGTATCTTTATTTACATTTTGAACCAAACCGTTATTTTTTTTGAAAAAAAATATATGTTATTTTTGAAAGATTTAAACAGCTATTAACTTTAATATATAATAAACTAACCAAAGAAGTTATTTGACAGTGAATTTTGTGTAGTGACATTTGTTTCTCATTTATTAATAATTGATATTTGCTTAAAAATTCAGCAATATACATTGTTCCATAAAATACTTAAACGATATTAATGCGTAACATTTTCCAGTAAAAATTACCATTTTTTTTAAAAAAATTCATTTCCTAATACTCTCTTTTCGCTATCAATATCTTAAAATGTAGTTTATTTCAATAGATTTTTCTCGTACGTACATTCGAATATTATTGCAAGGCACTCAGGATCTGTTACTGGTAAACTAATGTCACGATCAAACATTGGCTAATTTTGATAAATCTCGCTACAAGTGTCTTTTCAATCTCATTATTTGATATGCATTGATAGCATTTTGTATCGAGGAGTTTATCGAAACAGGATTACATAATATCAGTGACAAATGCTGCTTCGTGTGGGTATTAACGTGTGGTGCTTTTGACCGTGGCCGGTGCACACAGTCGCAGCCTATCGGACCTTAGTGACCGAAGGGGTGATGTGATGGCCGTGGAATTCCAGGAGAGCCCACCTGTCACGTTTCCTGTTGGTGACGTCGTCAAGCAGGGATACCTATTCGTCAAGAGGCCGCCCAGGAAGTACCTCAGCAAGATGAAGGTGAGTCACTCTCCGTCTTAGACTGCATTCTCGATTTTCAGGTGGAGGGAAGCAAAAGAAGTTTTAATAATTTAAAAGAAATAAAGAATTCTTAGTTTTATACAAACATGAGAAGGAAGCAACATGCACACAAATATTTTAACAAGAAAGTAATAATAATAGTAATAGATTAATGAATTACAAAAATAAAATAATGTCCTATATTAATTTATTTGATATCCTCTCTATCTGAGACTACAATTACATGAAATATTCTTGATTTTCAGAATGTGTGACGCAACAAAAGAAAAAAATAATAAAAATAACAGGGGACAAAAAACCTTCTTATGACACTAACACGAAAAAATAAATAGCAATATGTAAGCAAACATTTTAACAAGCAAGTAATGATCATTATAAATTAATTATTTACAGAAATAAAAATATGCAAATTAATTTTCTTAATACCCGTGATTTTAAACTCTCGTAAATATAAAAAATATAATAATATTATATTCATATATAATATTATTCATTACAGCACTAACAAAGAATTTAATGCATTCCATCCTCTACATTAGGAGCATTTCTTTAACACGTGGATTTCTAACTGCGACATAACTTGTAGTTGGCCTTTTTGGCTACTACTGACTTCCTCGAAGTTTGTTTATTTGCCAATACTCGTGCAGCTACGAATAAACTCGTAATATATATTCACAAGAGCTCCAAAAGTCAAGTCTAGTTTACATAAAGAGAAAATGTTCTAAAAATATAATTAGTCCTTTTAGACCGGAAGAAATCAAATGACCGAGACATTCTACGTGTTAACTTTATATTCAGATGATAAATGAAAAGGATTTCATCAAAATAAATTTATAGCAAAAAAGTTAGCATGGATTTTAATAAGTGTAGAAAATTGTAACCCAAATAAAAATGAAATCTTACTGCACAAAAATTATAATTATTTTAATAACAACTTAAATGAAAGTAGATTTTAAATGTTTTCATGTTAAAAATATATGGTTTCTATGTCTACTCGTAACCGAAACAATTTGATATTTTGCTTTAAGTAAATGATTATAATAATATATTATGAAAATATTCTGCAACAGTTATGAACAGGAAATGTTACTGATATTGATAATTAAGTTGAAATATTTTCGTCTTTATAAGTACATAAAATTCAATTTAAGTTGGCACATTTTTGTAATATTTGATAACTCTGCTCTACTGATTGATATAACTACATTAGTTTTCCTAAATGGTCACTTATGATTTGAATATTCAAAATTAATATAACGGTTTGCTTCCACTACTTTTCGATTTTCTTCTAAAAATGTCGCTTTATTTGACTTTTGAAAATACTATTAATAAAAAAAAAATAATAAAAAATGGAATGATTTTGAAACAAATTAACAAAATTAATATTACTCCGATTAATATGAGGTTTCTTAACTTATGTTAATGTAGATTTGACATCTTCCAATTCCGGTGTTTCATTTGATGCGTCTCTGAAGTATGTAGCCTATTTCGTCGCATTATGAAGTGATTGTTTAGCAGAATAATCAATCGCGTAAGAATGGGAAGGTTTATTTAGGTGATTTTTACTATTAAATTCATGCGCTATCTCGACTTACACTGTATATTTTCGTTTTTAAAATCTGAGAAAGATAAAGTTTATAAAAGAAAAATATTGATTTCGCAAATAATATAAATGAAATATCTATTTATTAAAATATGTATTACCACTTTGATTTCGCCGCTCTATATTTCTTGCAACAGTAATTATATAATCTATATATATATTATGTGTGTGTGCGCGCTTATGTGTGAAATTATGTATGATGAGTCTGGGCTATCCCTATCTTTATGATTTTAATTAACTTCATCGCTTATTCAATTTCATTGAAATCGATATTCGCTCGTAGAAATTACTATAACTTTAACTCTTGAATGGAGAATTCGCCAACATTCCAGATGACTTCAGGCAGGATCTACTTAGTATATAGTTTCCCATGTAGTCTCCGAATCTCTAGTCTTTGTGCACCTCTCATAAGACGTGCGTGCTGGTTTGGGATATTATGATTTAAAGTCACTTCCATTTCTGCGAGTGAATTTGTTCGTGTGTATATTAATGTTTAATGTAAAACGTTCCTGAATAGAAAATTTTATACTGATTGGATAAAATTCTGGAAGCACCTTCACACCAGACATAACTGCTGCTCTGTAATTCCAAAACGATCCATCTCTGGCTTGGTTACATTCTCTTATATATATATATATATACATATATTATTATACATATATATATATAATATATATATATAGGCAGGATATGTAGTTATATATATAGTAAGATATACATATAATATATATCATGTAAAGTACATATATTCATTATTCATATATATATATATCATATATATATACATATAATATATATATATATATATATGTATATATATATATATATAGTTAATATATATATATATCATATATATATATATATATATATACATATATACATATATACAATTGTAAATAAAGAAGTGTCTCTTTTGTCAATGAGTAGATTTCGTAAGTTTATCGATCCAATGAAATATACTGTTGTTATATGGCATTCAGATTAAATATGTTATTTTTACCACTCGGATAAAACATGTTTACAAAAAGTGATCAGTTGTTGAAACGAAGTTCCCCGTGCCAAAAGGTATCTGAATTTTAACACTTATTACGTGAGGCGTGTTGTGATAGTGCGTTACCTTATTAGGAGGTTGCACAGTGGATCAAAGAGTTTTGTTCTGGTTGAAACAAGACTGCGAATTTGTACCGCATATATCTGTCGTCCATATCTCAACATCAGAATGACATAAATAATAGATTTCTTACCGTAGACTGTCATTGTACCATTTGAGAATGATCCGCAGAAATTTGTCTCAGTCATCAAACAGTGTGGCACAAGCTGTAGGAAAACTTTGTACCAGTGCGTTTTAGATGACGTTCGGAAACGGCACCAATATACATCGACTGGTTTCCACCTCTTAGATGAGATGCGGGCACGAGCCAACGAGCTTGAATGAAAGGAGCATTAGAATGAATGAGGTTGACTAAAATTTTCTCGTCCACAGAAACCCAGATTTGAAACCAGTCAGGCAACGATTGTGCTGATTGTGGCATGTGTCGTTGTTATGTATGCTGTGCCTGAATGGGAAACTGTCAACACAGACTATTATTGCCAATTTCTACTGCACCATCTGCATCCGACTATACGGATATCGACTGCACATCTAAATTTAAAGCCCACGTCTCCCAGTCTTGGTGCATGACAACGCTCATTCCACTTGCATACAGTGTAACACTTTCATTACGATGGTGGTATTAAGAGTTCTAGGACATCCTCCAAATTCACCTAACATGAGTCCTTGTAGCTTCAAAGTGTTGCCTTATTTAAAAGAAAGCCTCTGAAGCACTCAATTTCCTGACGTTACATATGTGCTCCGAGCAGTTGAGCTCTCCGTTGCCTAGTCAAATGTCAAAGTATATGTATTTATTAAGTTATTAAAGTATAAAAGGCTATTAAAAGTATAAAATGAATTTATAAAAAAATATTAAATAAAATTATAAAATATTAGGATTTAAAACTGGAAAAAAAATATTTTTTTTCAATAAAACGCATTATAATTAAAACTTTCTACATATGGTTATGAAATCTTTATTTTGAAGTATTGTTTTTTGGTCATTTGTTGATTTGTATTCCTTGCTTTTTTATGTATTTCCTTCAGTAATTTTTAATTTAAGAAGAATGACATATTAACTATGCTGTTATTAATGTAAATTTTAAATTTGGATTTCAGAGAACTTGAGAATACTGTTAAGAAAAAAAAATCACAATTAAAAAATGATAAGTGAATTTTTGTTATAAAAAATAAATTACTCATTCCGGCAACTAATCCAAAACGTTAAAATTCCACTGTGAGTTAGTTTTTTGAGGACAAACAAAATTTATTTTTAAAGAGGCAAAAATAATTAGTCTCTGAAAGTTTATTAAATAGTTTGAAATCCTGAATCGGCAGTACAGTTGTTTTAAATCACATAAATCTACTTATTTTTTACCATTCTTTATTTTTCAAACTCATCGGAAATTTATTTTGTCTTATTTTTAAGAATATTTGAATATGTTAAATACATGTTATTTTTTTTACTTTAAATAATTGTATTTTAACTGATTAAAAGTAATAAATTTCATCATTTCACTATTATAAGATCTACTTTATTATTACACTGCTTGCATCTCATTCACGTTATAAAATTTTAAACTGTAATTAGAACATGTTTATTTTTTTCTTAGAATTAGATGAATATAAACTAATTTTGCATTGTGCCAATCATAGAAATGTTATTTTCTGTTAGCCACTTTTCTGGACGTAGTTGATTACATGAATTTACAACATGAAACACGCAAATATGAGTTAAATTATTGATTGTTCTACAGACGGACAGTAAGTGAAATTGTTAGCAATGAGATAAGAGATTGATTAGAGCTATCTAAACTGTCGAGTTAATTCAATCTTGTGATGTATTGTTGAAGTTCGATTTCGTAATTCATCTCACAAATGGTGAAGGGATTTGAAATCTGACAGGGTTTGATTCATTACATATTATCCTTATCATTACGTCTAACCTTGAGACGTAATCCGCAGAATAACACTGTTGTGATATTTCTAATGATTACAATTTTTAGAAAGAATGTAAATTGACTTGGAATTAAATTGACTTCTTTCATTTTACGTTAAGCTATAAATGTCCTTATTATATTACGTGTTTAATGCAATAACTTTCATTATTAAAATAAATGAATTAAATTTTAAAAGAGATTGCATAAACTATTTAAATTGATTAAAGAAAAACATACGTATTATTTTAATGCTTATTAATCACAATTCTCATAAATTAAGGTTACTTCAAGTACATTTTTATTCAGTTTAAAGATTGCTAACACAACCATTATTAATTATGAGGTTGAATAAAGATCGAATTTTATCATAGAATGAATGAATTAGAATAATCGAATGTTATCATAGAATGAATTATAAAGCGAACAAAGTCGGCAGCTGATCTGACACCTCGTTCTCCAAACTGCCACACCACACTTTGGAAGGACGTTTGACCTTTACCTTATTAAACATACAACAGGCTCGCTGCAAGGTGGATCTTTTCTGGCATTGATGCTCGAGTTCACGAGTGGACGAAAGCATCACTGGCAATAAGATCACGACCATGACCATTTAGGTTTTCCATGACAACATAAAGAGGTGAGAGTATAAAACTTTGTTGGGAACTTAAATATTTAATGCGAAAATTCCCTATTTCGCACCCTATACGATGGTCGTGCAGAAAGAAATATTGCTAAATTCCTCAAAAACCAAAGAAAAAAGTAAGCCATTTATTATAAGTTTACAAAATCCTATATTTGCGAGTATGTCGAACACTAATTTTAGACTTAATCACTTTCTGACACACTGTATCTTGTGAGAGAAGGTTTGATAATTTTGGTCGAAAACCTCTTCCAGCTGTAAATAATTTCAGGAAAGTGAAAAGATAAAAATCTGATTGGGGCGCGAGATCAGATCTGTGACAGGCATAGTTGAAGATGTCCTAACCGAATGAATTCAAGAGATACTTTGTGATACTAGCTGCGTGGGGACGTGCATAATTATACGACAAACTATCTCTTAATTCACACTCGCCTTCTTCTGTTTGAATCTCTCTCCATGATTGTTTTAGGGTTTCTTTGTACCTTTCGTCATTAATTGCTTTTCCCGGGGCAGAACCCTGAATAAGAATAACTTCTTTAATTTCGAGAAACTGTGATTTTCGGGGTTGGAAAAACAGTTTTGATTTTTTAAGTTGTTATTATACGCAGAATATCACTTGTACTCATTTGTGCAATTTCAAATTTCGTACTCATAAAACACCTTTATTTCGTTGAAAGACATGAACGGTACATTTTTCTTGGCTAGAAGAAAAACTGTTTTTCGTTCCTTAAATGGCGAAGGGCCTCAGCATTTTGAACCTAAATCAAGTGACGAGGATGATACATATATGGCACCCTACTTTCTCTTATTCCACGTTATACCAGGATAAGATCTCGGAAGCACGACAGATTTAATGTGCATGAGCCCGACTACTCGGTGGGCGTTTTATAAGCGTCATCAGCACCCGAGCCCTCGACGTGACGGAAGCAACGTTGATCTCGTGTTCACGAACTATGACCCCATGGCTGCCACCGTCCCCATATTGCTGACAAAGAAAGGAGCATAAGATATTGCTGTCATATTTAATCTAAAATTTTCGATTTAATTTATTTTATTTTTCATTTTATAAATAAAATTGTGTCTGGTGGATACTATTACGGATGTAATTGGAATTACCTCTCAATCATGACTTAATGTACACTTATTTGATCAAACGCAATAATTACACCATTAACGGCTTCTGAAATATTTTTAAAAAGCACTTAAGTAACAAATTTTCAATGTTAATATTCGTTGTGTATAAACCTTTACATTTACAATTAGGATAATTAATATCTAAAAGTGCTTCACGTTTTGAAATAAAATAAGTTTTGCTGACTCCATACACGTTATGTTTGTGAGAATTTGATGAATAGAAGGGTACAAAATTGAATATTGAGAATTGTAAGCATACGTTCCCTGACGTAGAGAAAAATATTTTGTGTTTGTGTATTTCTGAAAATGTGGTTTCGAGGATTCTGCTTACACTTTCCTCAAAATCCGCATTTCACATAGAGGTGATATTTTTCACATAATAAATTGAGGTTATTTCCTATACAATGAACAAGCATTTTCCTTTAATAAACATTTACAAATTCAAAGTTTAGAACAGGATTTCTATAAAAATTTAAAAAAAATTTAAATTTTATGAAATTTAAATTTAAAATTTTAATTATATTCATAGCTTTGAATTTTATGTTTATAAACACTTTGAAAGTACTTAAAATTATAAAGGTGGTGTGTTTTGTGGAAAATGTACCTATATTGGTCAGTACACGAATAAGTAATGTAAAATACATCAATAAAATATCACTAATACTTAATAATATATATGCATATAAATGATATTTTCTTTATCTAAACATGTACCTTATGTATATCAATGTTAAAATATTATTTTTATCATTTTTAAATTATGAAAGGAAAACGTATATGAGCAGAATGTAAAATTAACTCATTTTTCTTTGATGAAGATGTCTAAATTATCTGAAATACTTTACTTACTTTTATTGATATTATCAAATTTTTAAATGATTTGGTATTTAAATACTTTAACAAACTGTAATTTAAAAATTATAAATCGAATAATGTTTTAAAGAAAATTATATGTCGGCTGATTTAGAATTCCATCCAATTTTGTGCGATGTATTCCCTCGAACGTCACTCAAATCCCTGGGTAATAAATTTTGAATTTTATTCTATGCATATCCTACTCAGTTTGGAACATGCGTGGAATAAAACATCATGTTGAAAGAATAAAGCAAGAAAAAATAGTTGAATCTGTATGAGAGAGAACCTTAACTTTTCTCTTCTCTCTTTTTTGTACTACTCCTCTTCTTTGTACTATCTCTTCTACTTTCGTCTCAAAAATTTCCAATCATCGATCTGTACTTTCATCCCATAGAACAGCAGCTGTTCGTGCATTAGGAAGCCCTGGATATTTTTCTCGAAATCATGAAAGGTGGTTATTTGATGCTGTAATACTTCGGAGCTTTTATGTTCTTAAGTTTATTTTTTTAAAAAGAAAATTAAGTAAGTTCTATTAAGGAAGCGTCAATTTAATTCCTGATGCTTTGTAGCGAATAAGAGCTGTGAAAAGGCTGTCGACAAAATCCAATATCTTAAAATATTATGGTCTTTTTCTGTTATTATTTACATGCAGTGAAGAACCTTTTTCCTTCCAATTTCTATACACTCAATAATTCATGATAACTAAATGAGTTAGTCACTAATTTTTGAAGACATAACTTGAGCAATTGTTTAAATATATTTAAAACTTACTGTTTGTAGCATTGTCGGACAATAAATCTTAAGCATTTTTCTACCATATCAAATGAAGTTTTGAACTCAAAAGCTGAATGTTTATTAGGCAATACACTTTCAAGAAATTTTTATTTTAATTAACGAGATAATGTCTTAGATTTTAGATATACGAAAGGTGTCATCCTTTTAAAAACAGTATTTATAATAAGATTTATTACTAAAGTTTAGTATATGATATTAAAATTACTTTTTTAATTTCTTAACTCATTGATGGATAACATTTGTTTATGTTTTAGAGAAATGGTAGAGAGCGAGGAATTGTTGAAAGGTTTATATATTTATAATGCTGCTTATAGTTATCATCTTTACTTTATTTATTTAGTTGCATTCATAACACGTAAATAGAAAGAAATTCGCTTTTTTTTTCTGCATTGCTTAGATTCCGCACGACACGATATAACTCCATTATTTTATTGTTCTTTCCTTTTCAACCCTTCACACGTACGCACTAAAGAGTATCTGAAATTGTTATTTATCTCACAAATATTAAAAGTAGGTATGAGTCAGGAACAAAATCAATCGAAGCAATTGTGTAATACTGTAGCACTGAGCGTAGATTACTTATTTTTGCTTAGCCTAAGATTACATCTGAACTCGTTGTCCTTTCCAATCTCTTTCCTCTTTTTACTAAAATAACTTAAGGTGAGCAAGACATGCTGAGAATAGTTAAATAGCGTGTTGAAGGCTCTTTGTTTTTATCTCATATATCTTTTGACGTTATTAGCAAAGCTTAGGTGTTTTCCGCGTGCCTAATAATGTATTTTAATAATTCAATAGAACCTCAAAATTAATTTTTAGTCAAAAAGATTTTTCTCCCACCTTTGTTGAATACGGACAAGATTTGTGTGTCATTAGCATTAGGTACTTTCTTAAAAAAAACACTCTTACGCTGTACGAGGCAATCACTTTGATTCGAGGATTACTTTGTGGAAGCCTTTTAAAAGGATCGAGTTCATTTGCTAAGTTTGAATTTTTCAGAAATGGTACCATAAAAATCAATAAATATAAACTAAACAATGTTCATTTGATTTATTATGCTAATTCCATATCATATATCGCTGTTTCAACACTTAATTTTAGAATTAATCTAATGAGATCAACGTATTGGATCAACTTTTTTACATTTCTTATGAAAACAGGAGAAATAGAGTTTGTGGAGATTTTCATCGCTGCCTGCAAGTTAATGTCTGTCAAAGAGCATCCGTGTTTTCTCTTCCTAATCTTCGAGAAACAAAAACTTTGCTCTCAAATCTATATCGACCCAAATATAGCGAAATTTGTTTCCAGCAGAAAAAAAGATTTTTATAAGTCCGCCATTGTCACAGTCTTAAAAATGTTTCACTATGGAATCCGACTACATATCAATAACTTCGAACTGCAGCTCCTCAGGTGCTGTGTCATCATCAGCAGAGATGGGATATAAGAGCAATTGGATTCGCTCTCTTATTTCCATTAGATTGACATAACTGACCAGTTTTGTCTGTTTATGTATTACGTATCGATGTCCTGAAATGTTAACAGTAAAGCGGGGGCGTCACATGGTGAACTTATAATCTTTGTCATTAGAGTTGCGTATCTGAGTTTTTTATTCCTCGCCTCCTCCTCCAAATATAAGAATTTCTATTATTCAGTAACCTTGTGATTCACAGTTTTTTTCTCCACTACCCTCGGGAACATTTTGGTAATTTAAATTGCATAAATTAATCACTCCTTTCCAACCAAAATGATACGTGATTACGTCTATCAGATAAAGATAAAAAATGTATTCAACAGAATTATAGATGTGATAAACAAGTAAAATAGTATTGAAAGGAATAAGAAGGGAGATAGAGGATACATTTTTGTGAATTGTGTTGAATCATTATCATTATACATTTGTATTAAAATGACTTAGAATTGACTCCTAATTAGAGTAATAGTTGAACTTATATTAAGTAAGAAGTTTTGAATTGAAACGCGAGATTTCGTACTCTATGTTTGTCTTATTTGAATAAAAATAGGGATTAATTGAATTAAAAGAGATTCGAAGAGAGAACGATCTTGCAATCTGTGTTGAAGTATAATACGCTATGTTGTCATTCCCTGACAAATCTTCGAGTTTTAAACTTATTGGATATTTAATTAAAATGTCAGAAGTTTGTGGTGTTATATATATAAATAATGAAGAAAGATCATTACAGCCTGATAAGTCTTATATTTCAATTGTCTTGAAAGTGTTACCAGATGGAAAAGGTACACTTCGCAACATGCGTTGTAAGTTACACGAGTTGACATGAAATTAAAAGGATCCTTCGTATGGAACTTGGAAAGCTGCTATTCAAACCCTGAATTCCTGTTTTAATAATTATTTAAGACTTAGTAAAAAATAAAAATTATACTTTAAATTAGAGAAATCTCTTTGAAACACACCATGACAATGAAAGTGCATTTTAAACATAAATTTTCTTTTATTTTCCGAATGAAAATTTAATATTGATTTTACTCAGAATTGTGCATCGCCTGAGCTCTTCTAGCACATTTACACTGAAAGTGCCAACAAATCTACCAAAGGTTTGCTAAGCACAGTCCTGAGCCTTATGAATTCAATTGGAAATGCAACAAAGGCAAACAGTTTTTAAAGTACTACTAAATATTAGGTAATAAAACAGCACAATAAATTATTTTTTTTTTTAAAAAAAAATTGGATTTAATCGTAGAGCTTTTCAGACAAAGATTGCAATTCTTATTAGGATGGTGAAACTCTTTGTGAAGTTTCTGCTATGAAAATATTATTTAAATTGTATTACGCAAACCCATACGTAATGTTTAATGCATTCATAAAAATATGGGATTTGTAAAATTGAATCGATACATTTTATAGGGTTAAATCAATTAATCATCTTGCATTTCATATACGAAAGTCACCATAAATATTTAATTAATTATCAAAAATATAATTCACTATATATCTAAATTTAACAACATGATTATTCCGTAATAATGCTCTATTTATAGGAATTAGAATCTCAGAAACCACTTATAATCACAAATTAAATTTAGATCTAAATTTCTGTCTCCACAGCCGCATTTATTTATAGTCATAGGAAGTACTCCCAGCGGCTTAATTAATTTTATCACTGCACGTGCCAATTTACGACAGCTCTGGTGAACTAATCTGGGCGTGATGCAGCATTTAATTATGTTATCTCTAAACTAAATGAAGTCTCAGTATTGTTTATTAGAATCTTGTAATTATGTAGTTCCTTAACACAACACGTCTTTAGGTGGAAAGTTTCCTAACTTTAAGACCTAGGATATTGAATTGAAATAGTCAGATGTTAAATCTTTATTTTGAATGAGTCAGTTTTTCTAACTTTCTGAGCCATTCTGTTATTTTAGTCATCACAGTAAGATTCAGGTGATCAATGTACATTTGTAAGACTAAGAAAATTTGAATAATATCAATCTGCTAAGCGTATTTTAAAATCTAATATCAGAACAGCACATAAACTCGAACATAATTTCATTGTTTCACTCTGATAAGAGAAACATCACTGAGATATGTTTATGTTTATGATGTTAATTTTTATTTATATAGACATCGTTCACCTTACACATTTATTGCTTGTTCATTATAATAGGACGTATATACCTTTATCTTGCCACATGTCTCAGTTCAATTTTTCCTTCCATTGTTCGCAGTATTTAAGAATATTATGCATGCATTTTATCTACTTCACTCCCTTTCTATAAGAATCAATACGTACTTTTGCGTTTACAGAACTATTTCTGATCCAATGAATTTGGTCGTTATTATTAGGTAACTCTTTCAGTATAGACTCCTCATTAATCGGGCGCAATATAAAAAGATATTTCTTTTAATCGGGTATAGTATATATCTATTATTAGTTTAGTGTAATAATCACCAGTAATTCATTATTATTCATTACTGATTCATTACTAATTGGGTTCTTCGTCTTTAATATCGGGTAGAGTGGAGAATCACATTATTCATTCGGTATATTCATTATTATTCAGTATAGAATCCTTATTGATCGGGTATGGTATAGATTACTTATTAATTGGATATAGTATAAATTCTGATGATTAATTCAGTATAATCATTATTAATATTTAATTATTAATCAGGGCAGATTCATTATTAATCAAGTAGAACTTAGATCCATTACTCAATCAATGTAAACAATATTAATAATTCATTATTATTTATATAGCGTATGTTCAATATTGATTCAATATTGATCTAGTATAATAATTATTGATATTTCATTATTATTCGGTACAGTTTCATTATATTTATTAATCTGAACTTTGATCACGACACATATATGAGTCCTTTTTCAATACCAATTACAAGCAATAATTTAATACTTATTGAAAATAGTGTAAACAAAGAAATTTTAGCAAATTTTGAAGTATAAAAGTTTCAAAAAAATATTTAATGAGATTTAATTGTCATAAGATTGTTAATTATATGAAAGTCGTATCATAAGCATAAAAAGAGAATGTATTCATTCATCATTTTACACAGTTCATATGCGTTCGAAATAGAGAAGAATGCAACATTTCAATACTCTAAAACAACGCACATCCGAATCAAAACTTATTCACCACAACTGGACCAGACACGGAACGCGGCGGTAATAGCTTTGCTGAACTCTTTCCGAAATCTCTTGAGTCTCGGAAGAAATTTCTCCAACTGTTGAAGGAGTAAGGGAACAATCGATATATGCAAATTATCCGTCACATGTTGAGCCGCCTAAGAGAAAAAAGAGAGCCTCTTTCTATGATTCAAATCAAGGAGCGTTTGCCTCGGTTGTAATCATGATAGTGGAAAATTAGTTCGCCTCCGTAGAGTATTAGTAGTTCGCCATACGTCGGAAGTTAAGCTAAATTTGTTTCAACAAAGTTTACAGGTAAATCTGGGGTTAAAAATTGTTTCGATATTTGTATTCTTCTATTAATTACTTTGGGGACTCTTTATATTTTAAATAACGAAAAATAAAAACCTCTACTCTTTCAACTGTAACGTGATTACGAAAACTAATTTGATTAAAGAAATATAATGAAAAGATAGTGAAATATGAATACGTAAGTTATGTCAGAAGGGGAAAAAGAATTGAATAGTGTGCGTAATATACTTGCAGGTGTATGAATCTACTTTGATATTGCTTGATTAAATATCCAACTCTGTATTCTAGAAACTGAAAATAAACTTCTTCGGGACGATTAGTTTAAAGCGAAAAGAAAAAAGAATTTTTTATTTCTGTTTTATTACGATTTATTCATTTTATGTTGGTAAGAATTAAAAAAAGAGAAAGTAGTAAAAATGCAGAAAATGACATGACGTCCATATTTGTGGCCGCTGAGTGTTAATAGTAAGTTATGAGTTAAGCGATTTTACATATTCCAGACATACCGTTTCTTTTTCACAAATGTAATGAGTTCATATGAAATAATTATTGTTGTGACATTTTAAAGAACTTTTCTTGAGTATAAATTATCTATGACATCCAATCTGATGCTATTTTCATAATCCTAACTGTATATCGCAAATACAGTTATCAATGCAGACGAGCCATCAGATCTGCATTTAACTTGTTGAGAAAACTTTAACTTCAACCTTTTGTTTTTTTTAATATTTGTAATCATAACTATCAGAAAACTATTAATCCACATCTGTGGCCAAATGCGTCAAGATCATAGCTTCGCCGTAATTATGTAATCATGTGTTTGGAACCGAGTATTGGGTAAGCTTATTAGAAAACACATTGATAGACCGTGATTATTTGAGAGCATTTCCCTTAATATGTTAAATATATCAATGAATAGTCTAATAACCCAGGACGCTTTTAGTTAACTGAAACTTGATAATACTGTGTTTAGTATTCAAGTCAGAGTTTTAGTTTGTGAATTAAGATTACGGATGGGTTTGATAATAGGGAGGTGTTACAAAATTACTGATTGCAAGAAATTGACTTTCAATCATTTTTAGAAGTAGAGAAGGTTAATAAATATCCTCATGGACGATAGAACAAATCTTTATAATATACAGTATAATATAACGCTTCACAAATATGGCTGCAGTAGCTAAGTGCTCGCAATCGTGAAACTAAAGCTGAAAAGCCTTTTATAAAGCGTTTTGCAAGTACACAAAGTATTAAAAATGACTGAACGCAAGACTTTCTACTTTCACTCATTTTTTTGGGAATATAGAGATTCATACCTAGCTTGAGAGCCAATAGAACAAATATATAGCTACGGTATCCATATAATCACGGTTCTACGCTCAAAAGCTACATTATTACAGTCGAATAGTGGTCGGGAAGTCTATGCTGCTAAAGACCTGTCATGTTGTGGGGCTAATGAACGTCAAATCTGTCGAAGCTCAAATTCTTCAAATGGGAAAGTTTGCTTAGATGAATGTCAGCGTTGGCGATGCCATCAACTGACAATTGTTGAAGGTTCGTCGCCAATAGCACTCCCGTTGGCTCTAAGTGCAATATTAATAAGCAATCAAGCTGTTTATAAATTCCTTTATAAATTGATTTTTTTTATGAGAGAAAAATCAAACAATGAAAAATCATAATAACTTTATTCTTATGAATTTCATAATGGTTTGGGGAGAAAATCACTGACTAATCGTTTATGAACATCAAATTGAGAAACAATACGACAGTTATTAGCGATGGACATAGCAAATGTGAACCTTGGCCAAGTGACGAGAATATTACCTGAGTTGACACCTCCATTTTATGACTTCCACATCCTGCCAATGGGAGAACTTGAGACCTCAACAGATTTAATGAACATCAGTCTCGCAACGTGGTGGGTCTTTCGTGGCATCAGGGTTCGAATACGACACTCAATGAAAACAGCGCCAGCCACATATCAATATTAATACCAGACATAAATTTTCAAGAGAACAAACAGTGTTATGCAAATTTATTTCACTGTCTATCATCAAAAAGCTAATTAGAAATTGGAAAAACATTATAGCTTAAAACTATTTTATACATGAGATTCACATTTAGCAGAGTTTAATGTAACTTAGAATATAACAGAGAATTTTTTTCCCTTATAAAATACAAGAGAGATTAAAGTAAGAATAAACATAGTAATTAATAATGAGCACAGATATTTGTTGTCATATCGCGGTAATCATAGGAAATTACGTTTTCCGATATGACGTCATCTCACGCATCTGGCAATGGAATCGGAAATTTGCATTCGACGGTGTTTTTTTTCTATTACGTCATATGAAGTTGTTTTTCATTGGATGCCGATTTGTAACTATCAAGTTGACGGTATCGAATGCAAATTCCCGAAGATATATAAAGGAGATCTGATTAGATTGTGAGGAGATTTTGGCTAATAATGTGTTGTAAATAAAATAGTGATTTTAAATAATTAGAATTAGTCTTTTTCTGTTGATGTGGCATTAATATTAAATTCAATTATCAAAGGCCTACTTTTTTAAGGAAGGCCAACAATATTAAACAATGTAAGAAATACTAAATAAAAATACGTTTCATCTTAAAAACATTCTTTACAAATAACTATCAAAAGAAAGAGAACTGTACTAAGAAATGAAAAAAATAAAATATTTTCAAATCGTTTTATAAAACTATTGTTTAAATAATTTTCAGTTCTTATTAAACATTATACAATTGAAGTTTAATTTCTTCATATGAGTACTAATATTCAATAAATCAACGGTAAATTTACTGTTTTAAGTTCGTTTTCATTTTTATAATTATATTTCATCAATGAAAGTAATTTTTTCTTCATATATTTGATATTTTTTATTTTTTTACTCATTTCAGTAAAAGAAATTTCTAGATATCTCGCATAGTTTGTATTTTATTTTAACTGCGTCTGACCTAATTTTAAATATATTTTAATGATATCCAAGCTTTTTTTTCATTCTAACAAAATAAGTTATATGGTTAGGTTTTTTTTTTTTTACCTTAAAGAAATATACATAATTTAAATTCTCATCTCAGTATATTTGAAATCCTTTCTTTTCAGGGATATTGTGTCCAAAAAAAATTGGTCTTGAGTGAAATTAACCTAATTCTTTAAATATTACTAGCGCGAATCCTCAAAAATTAAAAAGACATTATCAGGAAATTCAGTAGCCGCATCAAGTAACTACCTAAAACTGACTTTTAGTAAATTTATATACACAAACTAACCTAGTTTAGGTGATTAATGGATAAACCTACATCATTAATTAGAAAACTTTAGCTTGACAGATTTTTTGGACTTAATACTGCTCATTACAATAGACTTTTATAGACTTTTAGTACACGACTTCCTAAACTTCTCAGCAGAAAGCTCAATCTATGAAATTTTCCTTGCATTCGGATAAAAGGTAACGGCATATTGATTCACCTCTGTTACGAGACTTTACTCCATATCTAAAACATGTGAGTGGATGAAATGGATTTTCCTTCTGGTATTATTAATGGAAGGACAGAAATGCGATCAATTTTTGGAAATGCTACTGCTCTGGCATTAATTTTTCATTAAAAATATTTTGTAGTTTAGCAAGAATGACTGCACGAAATGTGCGTGAAAAGGATATTGGAAGTTTCTTAAAAGTAAAGAAATAATTTAATGAATTCTGAACTTAAACAGGTATACAAGATCAATTCTTCGTATTATGAAATTGGGTAAAATATTATTTTAAAAACAAATATACTAAACAGCTAAGTTAAATGTAATTCCTTTTGTTCAAGTAATTCCAGGAAATCAAGAACTTTAAAATTTAGAAAGAGGATGTTGGGTAAGCGCGATTGATTGCTTGAATCTCTAACATACCACTTCGAAGCATCCCAAGGGTTTAGTTGATTAATCTACGTATTTAAAGGCAACGAGTAGAATCTTGTCAATCATGATTAGCAATTTAATATTAAATAGGAACGTTTTCATGAAATCATTAATCCAAACAGAAGAAGAATAAATATTTCAGATGTAAACTCATGAAGAGATAAATTATTATATTTGCACAGGGACATTACAATGAAAGTGACCCTATTTAGACCTGTGTAGAACACATTCTGCCGTTCGGATTTTCATTAAACTTGGAATATACATTATATGGACCACGGGAAAAAGATTTATGTAATAAAAATATTTCAAGTGTTGGCCACGAGTTGGCAATTTTTAAAAATTCCTTATACAAATTAGTCAACGAATAAAGGGCTTTGCAATCAGAATCAGAAAATTATTCAGCGTGCCTTTGTCATTGTTAATCATGCCCTTATAAAAGAAAGATCGAACTTTACTAGTAAGTTTTTTTTTCAAAACGGAAGCAATAACTTCCCTACACTGTAGGAATATCGTCTTTTAAAGTGTTTGCGAAAAGGTTCCATGTCTAATAATGTTTGAAAGATGATGATTATGAGATTTCGAGACATTGGAGACTGTCAGGAAGAGGTCGAAACTAGTTGCTAATGAAGCTGTCAAAGAAGTCGCTACGGATGTAGTTGAAAAGTCTCCAGCTCCAGCTGTTCTTCAGCAAGCGCTTAATTGGTGTCAGAAGAGTTGGCGATTATGTGATCCACATTAAAAAACATACTGCAAACCATTTAAACTGGTATCCATAAAATATCCACTTAGTTCAAATGCAGTAGCCTCAAGACTATTAACCCGTTCGCTCCCAGTGTATCACAGGTGATACGCTCGAGTTGGCTCTCCTATGCCCAGCATATCATGGACAATACGCTCCGTGAGTGTTTTCTACGGTCCAGCGTATCAATAAAGATAAGCTCGATGAGAACGTTTTATTTGATTTTCTTAATGCTACTATATGGCGTTACAATACCACGAAATCTATATAGATAGGTTATTTGGAGTGCTGACCTTGGTGATATGGGCTTGGTTTTCATTTCTGGCTACCAGGAGGGGGGAGTAATTGTTAACAGCACGTGCTGCGGTGCGGCTCTTTAAAAGTAATGACACGATTTAAAGGGTGTACTTGCTTTCGGTTTGCTTTTTTCTTGCTTGCTTGCTTCTTAGAAGTTAGAAGTAGAATTTATGACCCTTTATGGGGGCTAGGGCTTTTAGTAGCAGATGTTCTCAGCTGTTCGTTTCATTGGGTCGGTTTTTATTTGTAGCGACAGTCATGATGAAAAGAAAGTATTTATCTGTTACTGAGATTTTCGAAGTAACGAATGAATCTGACAGTAATGATAGCGAAAATAAATCAAAACTGTACATAGACATTAAAGTAAAAAAAAAAGGACTAAGATGAGCCCTTTGCTCAAAATCTTGCGTGATGCGTCAAAATATGTGTGTAAGACATGTGACGTTGTACTATGCATTGATTTTTTTTATAAATATACCATACAGCAAAATAAGATTTATCTTTTATATTTATATATTCCATATAATGCTACATCATTTCCACCATGAAATTTATGTAACGCATGTAAATATATTTTGTGTTTCCTTAAAAGTATGATTTTTTATGCAATTTTATGTATACAGAAAAGAAATGTTTGCAGACCAAAGTCTTCATGCAAAATGGAGCATTTCCTCACATTGGGCATCAAGTCAAAAAACTGCTTCGAGCTAAATTTAGTGAGAATCGAGAAATATCTAGAGCCTTTCCAGACGGCTGGCCTCCTCCTTGACCCAACATAAATCCCTGTGATTTCTGGTTGTAAGGGTTCCTAAAATACCGTGTTAATTGGAGGAGGACTAAAGACTTTATCTAAGATGAAAGCTTGCATTATATGTCCTGTTGTTGGAATCTTTCGGGAATTTCTTCGCGCTACCATTGAACATCTATAATGCACTTTCAACACGTAATTGCTGTCAATGGAGCAGACGTTGAGCACATTTTATAATTGAATAAATTTTAATGATTCTGACAGATTTTTTTTTGTCCTTTTTTGGGTGACAGAATTCCCCCTTGTGGTCAAAACGTTAACTACGTTTTATTGCTGTAATTTTTTTCTCTTTCTCCATGTAACGTATATACCAAGTTTCATTGAATTCAGTAAGTAGAACGGGCTCTAGAGGAGGCCAGCCATCTGGGTAGAGTCATTTTATTGATAACCACCCTGTATGTATAATCAAGCTTTCCTCAGAGGTCTTCTCTGCATTAATATTACAGATTAACAGCATATGCTCTTTATGATAGTACTTATGTAATATATTGAATATCGTTACATTTGAAATTCGAAATCTATCCTGAAAGGAAAATTAATTAAAAAAAATTATTTGCCAAAAACTGCTATCTCACTTTCTTTTTAATCCCTACAAAATTGTTTATAAATATGATTTTTATTGTTTTAGGTATTTCTCGCAACTTATGCGACTTTCTAACTATTTATATTTTTCTCTTAACGTTCGTTAAGTTTGTGGATTGACAAGACTGTCTGGATTATATGTCTGAGTCATAATGTGAACATTAAAAAGGATCAGTTAGGGTCTAGAATGAGCAGAGAGAGCGAGAGCAATCGATTTCCCTCAAATCTTTTCATTCTTTTTAGTTTTACAGTGTTACGGAAGACGTAAGATTTTTACCAAATGGAGATTTCAAAACATATTTATCAGAAATATTATTTTTTCGCTTTATAACGCTCCACCTCATTATTTAAATCTACAGGCGTAGTAAGCTGAATTAAAAAATCAATAAGGTTACAATTTCAAATAAAGAGACGCCGTACGAATTACAATTAAAAAACTTATTAGGCCTTTTCACAGATTATGCAACATTGCTTTCTTTTAAATAAGTTTTAGATATAATTATTGTTGGAAAAGGAAATTAATTTTGGTTATTAATAGATCTGAATAAAATAACTTGGCTACTATCCGCGTGTGACTATCCATTCATTGGTCTATTGTTAAGTTACTACTAAAATAATTAATAATGATAGGACTCAATATTTGAGAAGGTAGGAATCAATATTTGAGAGTCTTTACAATATCTTTTTTTAAAAAAAATTACCAAACCATTGATAAATAAAGCGCGATTATATCCCTGATAAGCATTAGGATATTTTAATAGTGTTACAAAAAATCGTATAACAAAGTGAGGCAGTTTGTGAGTTCATTTTTAACTATGAATTGAGAGAAAAATATTAAAATAAGTTTCTCCATTCTGTCATGCCTATGGTATTTTCAGACGTGTTAAACAAATACGTGATAAAACCAAATGTTTTGTAATGTTTGCTTAATCGAGATAAGTTTAGTTCAGTGAACGTGTTTTCGACAACATAACTGTACCCTATCATCCAAAAGGACATTTAACACGTTAAACGATTTATAGCTCAGGTGTATAATCTGGTCGCGGTTGTGTAGCAGTTATGGTAGTAGTTAACTCGTGCCGTAGTTACGTCGAGTTATAGGTTCAAATCATTCTGCCATTAAAATCTCCCCGTGTTGTGATGATGTACGTAAACATGTTGAAACTCCAAGCCCTCCATTGGTGTTTTGTGAACGTTTGAAGAAAGGGATGCAAGTTCAAGTGTCATGTTCGCCATTTAACAGAGGTTCAAGGTTACGATTTCCGCCTCTAATAGCCGTCGCATGATTCCTATGAACCCTGTTAATATTCGGTCAATCAGATATATAGTTAGAAGACAAGGTAGACATTTAATCTAACACTACTCTTCTTTATTATGCTAACGTGAAGGCATTACGTTAATACATATATACAACTGCCCCTGTCACCCTGATGGATTTTATTTGGAATTATGAAACTTAAATATTCCAAGCATTCTGAGTCCGTTATTTCACGGAATATGATTTTCTACTTTGCTCAATAAGGAAAACTACTGTACTTTCACCAGGCTCTTAAAAGTTATTATGAAGCGAGATTTAGGAATTTGAAGATTAAATTCACGTCTGGTTTTTCGTTTTTGTCTTCATAAGGCTACAGCTGACGAGATGTTCTAACCTGTTCTACAGGCAATAAAGTTTTCTATAGATTTTTTTTATATAATAGGGATTGTAATAATTAGAAGTAGAATAATATCTTACAAAATAAACCTTAGGTAAAAATATTAACTAATTATGTTTACTTTCAGTGACAGCTAGTTTCACGTTGAATCTTCTTTGTATAGCGACTGAAGTCGTCAAAAATAGAATTTCGATGTACTTCTCTTTGTCTTATTCAAAAGAAAAAAAGCAAAAATCTACATATTAACTTGGTTACTGAAAATGAAACTTTACTTTATTTTTAACGCCTAGTGCTATATGCATAGGATACAAATACTTATTTATTGATTGTTATTTAACACCTGTTATTTAATGTGATAAGTAAGAGACATTTCTTTCATTATTGAATGACCTTTATATAGACAAATTGCTATTATATCATTTTACTAATTCCGTTTAATGCATGTATGTCAATTATGCGTGTAAGGTCTGCTCGTATCTTGTGTTACAGAAATTCAGTAAAGAGGGAATCCATATAAAAGTACGTTCATGATTTCTTACTTAGTGCAAAAAACGTGAATCTTCCCTAAATTAACATCTAGGGTTAGTTACTGTTTTTTTACTCAAGATTGCAACTTGAGTAAAATGAAACGTGATCAAAGCAAATTAGATGGAGGTAGGAAGTGTAATAAACTGATTTGAGAATGGTAATATATAAGCGAAATAGAAATGAAAAAAAATAGGGAAAGCTGATGGAGCGTAGTCGGTTGATGTTACCAAGTTAGAAATAGGGGTGAATTGCAGTTGATCTTCTGTTGATTAAAATTGATTAAAAGTGATCCGCGGTTGAAGAATGAGGTAAAAGAAATTAAACCTGCAGCATCGAGAAGTATGACACTCGAAACGAGTGAATTGGAAAGCTGGAACTGTATTGCTTGATTCTGAACTAAAATTCACATGCCTTGAGGGTTAATCGAGACATCGTGATCTGTCATAACCTGTGAAGAAAGTTAATAAACTGCATTTGTATTTATTGATGCATTTTCATTCTTTTTGTCCTTCGAGAATGGCGACTTTATTGTCCATTAAATTAAACCTTGCGATGTCTGTAGAGTTAAATAATGAGAGGAGGATGTTTCAAGAGATTCACTGAAACAAAACTGAAAGACCCTAAGCTAATAAAACTCCAAAATTACACATTTGAATCCAAATAAATAGCGTTCTGACATACCTCTACTTGAAGTATTAAACCTCATAACTGCCCACACGCTTACAGAAATAACTTAAATCGATTCATGTAAGAATGTCAATAGCCTCTCACGTATTGTTATTATTTATTTACTAAATATTTTTGCTTTTATATCTCTAGGTAATGTTTAACTTACATTGGCGTTTCTTCTTATCAAGGATATTTTTTATCCAATGTAACGCAATGCTATAAATGCAATAAATGTCCTCGTCTCCATGGAAACGTATCCTCTGGAAATATCTTAACCTTTCAGAAACAGCCGCTACGGGTACACTTGACAGCTTCTTTTCAGCCAACACTTGAAAGAATTGAAAAGATACATTATTCACTCATGTTTGCGAGATGGATTTCCGTATTTATTTTCCTTTCCTTTTTTTTGCACTCTCCCTGTTTTCGATATGTGTGATATAATTCTTTCCCTCAAAGAAGTTTGGAAGCTTTCATGCCTCTCAGGGAGGACTGAAAGTGGGAAAGGACAATGTTTTGTTCGTTTACAGCTTCTTATATTATTTTTGTAAGCATATATGTCAAATGGAAAATCAAATTTACTGATATTGTTGGTATTTATTTGTATTTTAATTTTAATATATGCAGTTAGTTTCATTAAGTTTCATTAGTCTACAACGTCTCTTTTTTATTATTCTACAGACTTTGTAATAAGTCAAAAATTCAAATTAACTATTAATCAATAAGATCCCAATTCCGAATGAAGATATGTCAGAAAAATACAAAGACCGGATATTAGGTTTCATCACAGATTAAGCACAAGATGTTTCTCTCTCTCGAATCATCCCCAAAGCCCCTGAATGTTTGTTAAGCATTAAAAATTGAAATTATAGCTTACCAATTCACACAAATGAGTGAGTGACTTCTGGAATACAGAACGTTAATACGGAACTCCTTTTAATGTTTTCTATTACCCGGGAACACTTTCAATTGATTTTCATCCCAGAATATCTATAGCAATTCACTCCAATTTCTAACTCACTAACATCTACAAACTACGCATTAACAGCTATCCACATTCACTTTCAATTGCACTTCGCTTATATATTGTGGCAGCGGACTCCCGGCCGGTGTTCTGTCAGTTGAATCTTGGATTCAAGCCCTGATACAATCAAAGACTCACTGTGTAGCGGGCTGTTGAACGTTAAATCTGGTCGAGGTCCCTAGACCTCCCCTTAGCTGGTGTGGAAGTTTGGAGAGAGGGGGCCAGTGAAGGTGTCGTGGGCGTTACTTGACCTAGATTCAGAATTACAAGGCCCATCTGCCTTAGCTCTCATGTTGCTTCTCAGTGTGACGTTAATAAATATTCAAAAACACAAATTATTTGACCACTCATCCCATTAAATCCTTTTAGTCTCTTTTAATCATTCATTTGAGGGGTTTCAGGTATTTAAGGGGGAAAAAAATTAAAATAACTTTGAAATTTCGTAAATCGATAAAAGTCTACAGAAACCATTATTATTATTATTATGTGCACTTTCGAAAGAACTTGATATCTGTTCAAAAGTATAATAATCTAGATTTGAGAAAAAAAGTAGAAATTTAATACAATGAACTTTTAGGTTCCTGAGTTCAAATAGGTGGAAGATTAAGTTATATCAAAGAAAAAGTTTTTAAATTTTTCTTTTCAATGAAATGAAGGCTAATTTCAGAAATGCTTTGTATGCATAACTTCTTTTTTTGGTAAAACAAATCTTTTAAGTGTTCCACTGAAAACACAACGTGTTTCAAAACCATTTATATCCCCAAATGACAACTTGACATTTATATAAACTTACAGGGTTTAATAAACCCCAATGGCATTTTCAAACTTCTTTCTACATAGTATCAGTAATCGATTTATATATATTGTACTCCTTCTTCTGGTATGTTCCGTGTATTATTTCCATTAAATTGTTTGCATTCTGTTAGAGAACTGGTATTTACTTGCTACTATTCATTTAGGTAACAAAGAACTTACCTTATGCTAAATACTTTGCATTGGAAGTCTTAATTTCATGGTAATCAAAATAGTTATTCAAAAATTCTAAGAATATTTAGTTTTTTATTGGTTTAATGACATCATTTTATGGTTTTATTAAGTTTTACTGATATTTTTTCGTCCAGAGAACCCAAGCTATTTCTCTGTTGTGCCTGAAAATCAATATAAAATCAAAAGTAAAGTGTTATTTCGTTTTTTTCTTCATAAGTTTCTCTCATTGAAATTTAGAAAATTTGTAATGCATTACCTATTTATTTAAATATGAAGACATTGTTAAACTTAATTAAATAATCCATATAATTTCAATTTTATTTTAAAGACGTCAGAAAAAGGCAAACACTTTTATTAGATTTCTTCACAAATTGTACAAGATAGCATGCGTGAAATAATTCTCACCGCGTTTTAATCCTAACTCAGAAATATTCAATAAGGTTCTTGATTGCCGACTCACTCACTTCGAGTGAGGAACTTCTGCAACGGGTTCAACTCTAGTTTTCCCAAACTCTAAGCCGAAGTCACTTCTGTACCAATTTCAGCTGCAGACGACCATTTACAATATTCCAATTGCTAACTTACATAGGTTTCAAAAAAGTACTTGTATTTGTAGACTTATGGCATCAATGAGGTAAACTGTTGTGACCACTGGATGCTGCCATCAAAAAATGGAATTTAGATTGGGTTGTCATTTACCGACAAAAGAAAGTTTTATTGCAGCCGCGTCGAGTTGTTACTATCGATAATAAATGGATTCATCGTTATGAAACTGGAAACCAAACAACAATCAAAACAATGGGTTGCTTGAAGTAAATCTGCTCCAAAGAAGGCGAAGATAGTAGTTTGGATATCACTTTAGATTTATTAATAGCCAGCACTCACATCTTGTACCCATTATTCAGCATTTTTTATGATCTCTTCGACTGAAATAGAAGCTTGCTTTTGTTATCCAGTTTAAAATTAGAGTTTTAAATGCATTCGATGATAAGAAGAATGATTAAATTCTTAATTTGGTTTCTTGTGAATTTCTCGCATGCTATCTGAATACTTTAAGAGGTAACGTGGTATTCACGCATATTTCCCGTATTCACTGACTTTTTGGGACTCTATATGACGTTACTTGATTCGAGAAATTGTTCTTATCAATGAACTATGACTTACGAGGTGCGATAATGTAATAACCGGGACTGGTGATTTTACTGGCGAATTGAGCATGCGCAGACAAGTTGTGCATGTGCCAGAATTGTAAGATGATTGCTATGTAGACTCTCTCTCGCCATCCTTCCCGTGTCTTTCGTCTCATTAGTCTGAATATGGTTTTCTTTTGAATATGACACTGGTTTGTATTGCTCAGTTTTGCTGAAGAAATGTTGAGTATTCTGAAAGAGCAACGTGACAATTCTTAAGAAACTTGGAAAATTTGCTACTGAAACATTCATTTTTAAGAAACGTATATGGTGATGAATATTCGTCACGAATGTTAGACATTTGAGTGATTTAAACTTTTAAATGATGATCGAGAAGACGCAGAAGATGCTCATGCCCTCGACGAGCTTCTCCATCAGCATTGAAAAAAATATTGAAAAAATAGAAATCTGTGCTTAAATAGGGTTCCTCAAGTCAGAACCTTAAATCAACATTACTACTTGAAAAACATATTACATTCCATGGGAGAATTTTAATAAAAGGAGAATCTTATGGAAAGAAAACTCAAGGGACAACTCACACCTGAACAATCAGGACAATTCATACATTGATATTGCATTGTCTGTCAAGGCGATTCTGGTCAAGTATTAAAACCATCTGCTTATTCACCTGATCTGCCAAAATGTAACATTTTTTTCTTTTTCCCAAGGGAAATTACATTAAAATGAACAAGATTTGAGAACAGCGAAGAAAATAAAAAAAGGAAAAAGCAGCGCGTTTTCAAAGGAAGAATTCCCCTGGTAAGGAATTGAGAAGGTTTGTAAATTGAAGCTACGCGATAATGATTTAAAATTTAAATTAAAGACAAAAAAAAATCCTTTACAGCATGAATCAGGTTATTTTATTGTTGCATCTCAGATGTAAACTGGAAAAGATGTATTGTATTAAATAAGAATTATCAAATAGTGAACAAGAATTGTCTATAGGCAACGATTTGTAGTAAAGAAAGAGTGGGGACGGGGAGCAATTTTGGCAACCACCAATCAGAGCTGAGAGATTAAATGGTCATTGAATAAAAAGATTGTAATTGAATCCAGTAAAATTGTTCCTACTTAGATCTACATTTGAATTTATATATAGTATTTGAATTAATTTTGCATTTGACGACCCGAAGAGGGTTCTAATCCACATTTCAGTTAAATCGATATCTGGTTCATTCTAAAAAATGAACGGGCAACATTTATTGCTACGATTCAGACATAACAGGTCTTAATTAGCTCAGGCTAGAAAACGTGCTATACATCAGGTATAAATATGTTTGACTTAGGAAAATTCCCTATGAGAAACTGAATCAGAATACAAAATGTCTCTTTCATCAGATTTTACCAAATTGTATTTAATTGTACACCAGCTTACGTGATTGGACATTCACCAAATTATGCTCTATTTCATTACCAAACAATCCTTTATGTGACATAATCTAATGGAAGTTGATTTTGTTGCTATTAAATATATTTGATGGTTTCAAAAACAGAAACAGCACCTCCCTCGTCGACCTCCATCCTTTTCCTTAAGTTCTGGTAAGCACAGCGGTTGTGTAGCAAGTTCCAAATATTATCTAATTAGGTTTCGGTTTAAATAGCGTTAAGTGCCTTTTCAAGTTCAACAGACTCTGATTTAAAAACTGAGAAAAATTCTGGATTCACTATCATGAATTTGTCAGAGGTAGTAGAACTTTCATGAATGTGCTACTCTCACTGTCACGGGCATTCAGTTTATCACTTATTCAGTTTGTGAAAATTTGAATTTTAAACTTTAGAATCAGGCTCATGATTTCAAGGGAAAGTATCGAAGACGTAAGCAGCGAAATAAAGAATGTTCACAAACTTTCATGATCGGGAAAAAGAATTTCAATTTAAACAACTCAAAGCTTAAGACCTTTAATCTTATATGTATATATAAGGGGACCGAATATATATATATAAAAATAATCTAAAATGTAGATTTTTGTATGCGAATTGCATGCATAAATACCAAACACAGTTTGACTAACTCATTTTAGACTGATCAAGCATCTGTAAGGGTTTTTGATTTCAGTTTTAATAAAACTTCGATTTCGAATCACTTTTTCAAGCTGACAGTTAATATTAAGTAAGAGATTGTTGATAATTAATTACGTGTTTGTATTTAAATAACAATAAAACCTTATATTTTAGGCAAATAAATATACAGATGGAAAAAGAGAAATGGCATTGTTTCTAACTATAAACATTTTTACTTTATTTAAAAAATAATAAATGAAGAATCTAGCGAATTTAATGAAAACAATACATTTTAATGAAGCAACAACCTTATATGTTATTTTTATTAACATATAAGGCAGTTATATGTTAATAAAAATAAGTCAGAGGGGTTTCTTAATATCAAATGCAGCGTGAATGTTTCTGATGTCCTTACGACTAATCTAAGCGTACATATTTGTGGTTTCTTTCAGAAGAATTTTGCAGATATGGATTTTTTTCCTCTTCCCTTACACCAGACACATCAGCGAAAAATAAAATCCTATAAAAAGGATTTATAGTTAAGGAAAATTACTTATAAGCGGATTAAAGATGGAAAAGCTCTTAAAAGTTTAATGTATCACTATGAATGACTATTTCTCTTGTGTAAATAGATTACATAAAATTAATTTTTAATTACATAAAATTACATTATAAAGTTTGTCAATGGTGGTGTAGTGGTTAGCGTGTTTGACTGCAATCAATATCGACTCGTTGGTTTCGGTGTAAGTAACTAGGCATGATTTCAATAAGCCATTCATTACTTAATTGACAAAGGAGTACGAAGTTTGCTTGGAGAGTTAATTGGAGATCATAGTAGGAACTCGATCTGGAATCATAATAGGAACTCGATCTGGAATATAGTTTGTAGTTAGCGCCTCAGATCCAAAGAGGCTACACAAAAACGGATAGCGTCTGAAGCAACTTCTTTGGCTTAGACAGATCTTAACTTTAATAAGCATTAAAAAGTTTATAACACACACAAAATGACAAATTACTCTCTATCGATTTTTATTAGTTATAAGGATAATTATTGCTAAATCCATTATGTAATGAATTTGCGTTTTTTTTTTTGAAAATGAATTGCAATTTCTCATCAATGATGAGAATATGCTATTTATTTTCCGAGTTTGAAATGTATTTTTGTCTTTAATATTCTTGAAAATTAACGGAATTTCTACTTTGAAAATATTGGTAAAAAGAAAATATAGGGTCTGATGCACCAGTGAGTTTCAAATTAATTACTTTTTAAATCCATATGTCAATAATTATTATTAATATGCTACTTTACTAAAATTAGAGTAAAGAAATGTCTCTAAAAATGAAAGCAGCAATACATTCTTCGATACTTTTAAAAAGTGATTTTTAAGATTCTACTTATTTTGAAAATTCCTTGAGAAACCAACGGTTTTTAATTTATGTAACTAAATGCAGATACAAACTTTTGCAAGTTAAATCAAAAATTGTTTTAACTTTTCTCTTATTTTATAAATATTTTACTTTGAAAATAAAATCTAATGTTTAAATCAACAGCAGAGTTTTAATTTAAATTTTTAAATTTTCCTTTGCCAAAGATGTATAATTTGAAAAAGTTATTTATAAAGTTACAATAAAAATAATTAAGTAACAACAGTCATAATACGGAATAAAATAATTTGTTCTATGAAAAATTAAGAATTATAAATGTCGCATTGTCCCTGTTACATTGTCTCTATTGTTCAAATATTATTATTTATCAGAGACATACAATCTTTATTTACCTTCATGGTGCTTAATAGTTCCAGTTCCATTTAAATCGACTTTTAAACTCTATGATCTCAGTTATAATTTAAATTGCTTTATTTATATTTTAAGTCAATCGGTCTGTATTGTGATTTACATTATGTTAGATTATATGTAAGTAAATTCAAGAAAAGTTATAAAGATACGGTATCAAAATAGAAGCTTTTTAAATATTCTTATATTCACGTTTTTTTCCATTATGCCGTTAAAAAATATTATTTCTTTTACATGATACTAGCTTATATCTCTTTCTTCGATAAAGGGCCACATCTGGACAAGTGAAACTTATTAGAAATATTTTCTGATCAAAAAATAAGAAGAAACATTAATTTTCAAAAAATTCTTATTTTACTTTCAATAAAAGTCGACTTAAATATGTGCATATCATTAATGCATCCGAATTTGATGCAAATTTGTGATCAGGCAACAGGGAAAAGTTGTTTTACTCATAAATATGCTCTTTTGGAATCAATTATTAAAGTAACATATTTTTAAATGTACACTGAAATATTTATCAAAATACTCCTAGATATTCTGTTTGGATGTTTCTTATCAAGCAATCAAATTATTCTTCAGAGATTGTAATTCCTTTTCAGTGATTTTTATTTTCAAAGCTTGCTATCAGATACCTTATTAAAAATGTTTCTCATTTACTCAACATGAAATACATAAAATGCAGTTAGCAGATGCTGCATTTTAAAAACAAGAATCGTAGTTAAAGCATTTTTTTTTCAGTTATGCAGTGTAAATGCATTTTTCATTTCCAGTCCTAATTATGTTATAATATTTCTATGCACTACATAAAAATTTTATACTGTCAAAGCTATTCTTATGTAATTATGGTACAGATCAAAAATTTAAATGTTCATGAATTAATACAAATTTAATGTGTTTGAAAAGAATTTGATCCAAAACCAGTATAGAAGAAAAATATTTTCTAGTTTTAAAATTTAATGAGGAGCAAAATACTGCAAGTGCATTTATAGGAAAATATCTAATAATTTGGAAAGCATACTGTTGTTTTTGTTATAAAAAGTTATTTATCTCATCTTAGAAATCAAAAATGGTATTTGTTATATTTGAAAGCACCCATTTTGTTTACAATGCCTAATTTTATTTTTAATCTTTAAGAATATAAGTTGAATATATTTTTATCATCTCAATGGAAATAGTATGTAATCATCTGAAAAAGAGACATCCTTAATATCTTACACAATGTTCAACTCGGAAAATATTTTAAGCTGAAAAGGAACCTTGTATGTAGTTAATAGATTAAATATTTTCCTTATTTAGCATAGGTAGCTATCTTCTGAAAATAAACTTCAACCTTAGAAACCATTATTTTCAACGATCACATTTTTAATCTTAGAACCGTCCTGAATTTCAAATTTTGAAAGATTTTGCTCCCAAGTTCTTGAGATATAGGGTCTAATTGAACAGGCCCTTATTTATTAAATAGCTATCTCAAATATCTAAAAATAAAAATTTAATATATATATATATATATATATAAACACTTCGCAAAGCCCTTTGCACCATATGACAGATAATGCCTTATCAATTAAAAAAGTCTATAACTTTGAAAAAAAGCAACTTATTGTTATAAATCACGTCCTTCGGTGTATGGTTAAAACAGCCCGACCGGGAGGATAGTAGATAATGACAAATTAGCAACTCAAACAGAAACTCAACAAAAATTGAAATTAATTCTTAAATTGATTTTATTTCATTCTGTTACTTAAATTAGGTGCTACTGTTACTAAATTCGAGAAATGTTTTGATATTTTATGATGTTGAATATGTTATGATGTAAGATATCTGTTCTAATTCTTGTCCAGTTAGGTTCGAAGTTGATCCAAAAAATATGGAGGTATCTTCTAAGTTGGATAATTTTTCTGGTCAGTTTTTTCCTACCTTTCACATTTTCTATATCCTTTTAAAGGGAAGTACATTATCGTATTTTACAAATTAAAAATTATTGTTACTAAATTACTCTAAAAATATTTCGTAAAACAACATATTACATTTAATTTAGATAAGTGGAATTAAATTCCATGTCAAATATTTTTAAAATCATTACATCATTTCCATCACAACTGTCCTTATAAAGTTAATAAACGAAAAATGGTAAGAGATATGTCAAACTTTGTGTAACAAAATTTCTGGGGGAAAAAAAGTGAATTTCTAACTAGAACTCCTGTTTCTCCTTAAGCATTCCTTAAGCAATTAAGTGAGTAAACTTATCAAATTTTTTTTATAAGTAGAAACATGTATATATTTAATTATAATGTTGGGAATGAACGAAATATTTTTTAGCTTAAGTTATCTATTCTTAACAGATGGTTCTGTTTTTGCTGAAATGATCATTAATTTTAATGCATTTTAAAGTATAACTGTACATCTTCCTGTAAAGTTTTCATTTTTTTTAATTAAAGTTCAGTTTAATTACAAATGCATGTTTTCTTACCTTATGAAGTTTTAGAATTGGTAAAGCACCTCACAAAAGTTTTAATAGCTTATATTTTCTCTGCAAAGGATATAAGCAAAAATTAAGACTTCCCACAAATAATGGTAAATTAAAGGAAAATAAATATACTGACATTTTTTAAATTGAATAATATCGAATATAAACTTATGTACGGAATAAATTATTATTTTGATAATATAGCCCACTTGTGGGAAGCTACGACCGTTTGAGCTCTGAATTTTGAAATGTTTTTTAGCCATTTGTTATTTTCAATTTATTGCAATATGAAAAATTTACTACCCAATGTAAAATCTCAAGAATAATCTATTTTCAGTATTATGTGCATTATATATATATATATATATATAAATACAAAATCAGGTTCATTAATTCATAATATTTTGAGATATTGTATTTTGAAGTAATGAAGAAATATGCATTTAAAGTTTCTCCAGTTAGAGAAATTCCTGATCAAGTAATATTAAAATAGTCATAACTCAGCTTCTGAATAAGATGAAAACCAAATTCAAATAGATTTCTAAACATAAAATATTGAATATTTATTTAAAATCAAAAATAAAACCAGATATCTTGAACAAAATTTGTGTTTTGTAGGTGTACTGTCACTTTAAAATCTTACAAATGGCTTATAGATACATATTAAAAATAAAACAGTATTAAGAAGTGAAAGTCACTTAACATACCGAAAAAAGAATCATTTTACAGAATAAAAAAGGTGGTATATTCATAAAGGTATTTGTGGTAATAATATGTGAGTCGACTTTACCTTATTTTATTTTTAAAAGCTAGAAAAAACTTTCTTGAATACTAAATTTTTCATATTAACAGTAAAGTTAAAAATCTATTTAACACCAAATTTCCTTGGAAAGAAATTCTATGGGACATATGTTATGGAAAAAAATATTATTTTTTTTAAAAAAAAGAAACTGAGAAATAAAATAAAATATGCTGATCCGCTTAATAAATGTGTTAAAATGCTGCTATATGTGAATACAAATTTATAATGTATGTACTTTTATCCGAAAGATTGTGGTGAATTCAATTTTAATTCTGTAACATTGACCAAACAGTGTCTTAAAAGATAATGTGCTATCTCTGTTTGAGATATGTGCATAAATCAGATGAATTTTTCTTCTGAATTATTAATGGGGGAGATTGAATATTTTCTGGAAATACGATTGCTATGGCATTATTTTTCTATTTGAAATTCTTTTAGAAATACGGAAAATGTGAACCAGAATTTCTGTATAAGAATGGAAAATTTAAATTCTCGTTTTTATATAACTCCCGCTTCACGCTATTTTTTGAATTTTGGAGACGGTTATATTAGTAATTTATTAAGAAGAAAATAGTTTCGTTCAAAAGACTTGTATTTAGTTGATTTGAAAATAAACATTTTTATATTGAAATTAAATCCATATAAGTGAAAACAAGTTTTTTTAATCAAAGTTTTACTTAGAGATTGTCTATAAAATGTGCAAAAACAAATTTTTGAATATTAATTATTTATAAAAAAGAAATGTTGACCTACTAAGAGACCTACAATATAATTACTGATAAAATATCATAGCTCTTTATAAAATACCATAAGTGTCTATGGTACCATGTCTACTTACGAGTATGAGATCGGAAAAAGAATTAGGGTCTCAAGAGTTTATAATTTTTTGTTAATTAACATTAAAAAATATTTTTATACCTTTTAGTCTAACATTAAATGGAAGTTTAATTTACGTATCTGTTTTTTTATATTTATTTAATTCTATTATTTCAGGAAATTTTAAACGAAAAAGCAATTACGTTAGCTAAACATGAGCGTAATTCTATTTAGTCATTTTTAATTACAAAAACGGGAGTTCCCAATTACAAAACCCAATGTTGGCAACATTAAATTTTAGTTTAATTATTTTCTGTTTTCAATTATAATTTCTAATACCTTTTAGTATATATTTTTTTACTTCTCCAGAACAGTATTTTACTTTGATGTGATATATAGTTACACATTATCATCTTCAATATACTCCCCTCCTCTATCTTTTCAATTCTCCATGCGAGTCTTCCAGTGATAGAAACATTGCTGGAAGTCTTCGTCTGTCAACTCCTGCAGAACGTGTGCAGCTTCATCTTTCACAGCCTCAACGGACTCAAATTATGTCCCTTTTAATGCAGATTTCTACTTTGGAAACAGATAGAAGTCTCAAGGCGTAAAATTCAGCGTATTAGAGGGATGGTCTAACACTGGGATGCTGTATTTGAATAGAAACCTCTTGACAGACAATGTGGAATAAGCCGGCGCACTGTCGTGGTGGAAAAAATTGGCGTATGGATTATTTGTCAATTCCTACAGACTCAGCAATTGCTCCAATAAGTAAACGACAGTCAGATCGAATCAGGTTACCGATTATTTTGATATTGCCATCCTGTTTTGACGTGGAAGAACAATCCATGCGTGAATAATACTCAACGTCTTCTCGGCCATCTTGAAAACGCTTAAACTACTTAAACGCATGTGCACGCAATAAACATTCAATTCCATACACTTTTTTTAATAAATTATAAGTTTTAATAGCTATTTTTCTATGTTTTATGCAAAATATCACAACAATTCACTAATCCCTTATGAATTTTCCGGCAAAACAAGAAAATAATTCTAATGCGAACGCAAGTTTTTGATTACGGATTTGCTTACAGAAACGAGAAGTACTGCATTTGAAAGATAAGGCTTCACGCTAAAGAGCAGTAGGCTACTGGCGTTTGTTCATACATACTTCTTCTGAAACAGATGTAGTTTCGTTATTTAATAATAGAACCTCTTACTTCTTTTCCTAGCAGATGATTCCACTGCTTAAGTCCAAACATATATTATTAAAAACAAATTAAAGTTAAGTGTAATAAGAAAAAATTACATTTTATAAAATGTGAATTTTATGTTTACTAACTAAGTGAATAGTAGGTATTTTTAACACATCAAAAGAGTAATTAAATTCATAAAAAACAAATTATTTTCATGAATGGCATTATAAATGTGTCTTCCATCTGTTAATATCATGATATAAGTCGAGTATTGGACACGATATACTTGAAAGGTATTCATGATCTCTCTTCGAATAAATTAAATGGATAGAAGACTATATATCTATTCGTCAAAATGCAAGGCTCCACACTGAGTAAAAAAACATCTAATAAAGCAACGAGGAAATTTTCTGCTTTCGGGAGTGGGAAGTCATTGATGTGAATAAACTCAAACGATGCGTGAAACATTCTGATCTTGTTACAAATATTATTTCAGATGCAGTTTCTTTTAACTGTATTTCAGACAAGTTGGGGAATTTTACTGACATCTAAGAAGGATAATAGTTGCATGAAATCAACAAAACCGAAAAACAGGAAATAAATTTTGTAAAATATGTAATATCTTCTAAGGATTGAATTAAAAATGGAGTAATGAGGCAACACAAATAAACAATTTTAAAAAAAATATATAGATATTTCAAAGAATGATAATTATTCATGAAATGGTTTTGTAATTGATGGTTTCTCAATATACATTTTAATACACATTTATTCCTAAGATATTTTGATAAAAGTGTTAATGGTTATGTATAGAATTGTCATTGGGAAATACTAGCATATAATAAATGTTTTAAGTTTAAAATAATGATAGGCTATACGAAAAATTTTGTAATATAAATTAAAATATTCAAATTTATTCTTGAATTATTGCTTGAAAATCATGAAATAACAGCGGTAAAAAACATATTTAACACATGGGATTTCTTTCAAATTTCACACTTTGAGTAACATAATTTTTACACCTGCTTCTCTGCAACGCTTCTCTTATAAAGGAAAAGATAGAGTTACAAAGATGTCACTAGTTATCAAAAAGAACTCCCCAGACTTAATTTTACTACAAGAAACACATCTAGGATCAGGTATGAAATTCTCTATGCCTAACTACACCATGCACAGAAACGATAGAACACCCACTGCAACGAACAATAAGCACTTGGGCGGCACAGCGATTTTAATTAAAAAATCTCTCCCACACTATCAAATCCTAGCACCCTCACTAAACGGTGCAGAAGCAACCATTGTTGCACTCACCCCAACAGATGGAAACCCGATACTCGTTGCCTCCATGTATATACCACCATCTGTTAGAGCCTCATTAGTACCAAAAGATATACAGACTTTTCAAAATGTAGGGCAGATTTCATTAATTTGCGGAGACCTTAATGCTAAGCACACTAGGTGGGGATGCACTTATAATTCATCACGAGGAAACGCTTTAAGAAACTTTGCCGATCAAAACGGCTTACAAATCTTAGCCCCGCCCACACCAACACGCTTCGGATATAACTCCGTCTCCATCATCGACATAGCAATTACCAAGAGCTTTCATTGGCCCGCTCAAATTCACTCGCTACCGGAGTTAAGTAGCGATCACAACCCCGTGCTGATTCACTTTGACACTAAGAATAGATACGAACTACCAGAACCAAATTAGGCTCTTTTTAAAAGCACACTGTTAGGAAACACAATCAGCACATTCACACTCCCCAAAGCAAACAGCGGAGAGGATATTGAAAAACAAGTCTCTGAACTCACACAAAACATTTTAAGTGCACATGAAATCGCCTCAAAACACATAAACACTAACAAACAAACTTTTATCGGACAGGAACTTCGGGATGTATTCAGAAAAAGAAATAAAGCCATAAAAACCTGACAATTTACCCGCTTTCCTGCCGATAAAGAAAATTTAAACAGAATTCAAAATGAAATTAGGCGTAAAGTGCACTTACACAAAAACAAAGAATGGGAAGATACGCTTGAAAACCTGAGTGCTGGAAACGGTACCCTTTGAGGTATAACGAAAACATTCAGAAAAAAGCGAGTTCATATCTCCGCCCTTAAAGGCCTAGTTAGTATCGCACTTAGTAACACTGAAAAATCAGAAATTTTGGCAGATTCACTTCAAAATCAATTTAAATTAAACGACATAAACACACCTATTCACGACGAGAACGTAAAGGATGTTGTTCATAAATATCTGCAAAATGAAGAAAATTTTCAAAATCCGGACTACTCTCCACGACTAGCTTCAGAAATTTCAGAATATATAAAGAAAATAAAAATCAATAAAGCATCAGGGAGAGAAGGCATCACCAATAAGATGATAAAAAACCTACCACACCTCTGAAGCCGGGCAAGGATCCTACCCTACCTGAAAACTATAGACCGATCTCTCTACTACCAATCCTCAGCAAACTTGCCGAAAAAATAATACACAATAGACTCTCAAAATTCCTCCAAGACAATGATAAAATCATCCACGAACAGCATAGATTCGTCCCGGAACTATCCACAGCACATCAACTGCTCCAAGTAATAGAATTTATCAAGACTGGTTTTTACAGAGGACAAAATACTGGAGCGGTTTTCCTGGATATCCAGAAAGCCTTTGACTGAGTCTGGCATACAGGGTTAATCTACAAAATGATTAATTACAACACCCCTCCTTATCTAGTGAAAATAATAAATTCATATGTTCAAAACAGAAGTTTCCAAGTCACTGCCAATGAGCATCTCTCAAACCCAAGAACTATCAAAGCTGGAGTCCCCAAAGGAGGAATCCTCTCAACAATCTTGTTCAACTACTACGTGAATGACGGTTTCTGATAACACATTATTAAGGTAATACATCAAGACATTAATTTTATGTATGTTTTATTTAATTCAAAGCCATCCTCTTTCTTCTACTTTAAAAAAATAACGAATAAATCAAATAAATAAGAAATCTTGGAGAAATTTTTCATTGTCATAACGTATTTTAAGAAATGAAATTCACTACTGATGAAAGCAGGTATCAAATACATACATAAAAATTTTACGATAAAAGAAAAATGATCAGCTACACCACTTTATAAATTGACGAAAACAGTAGGTTCCTTTGGTGACTAATAAAGTTACAAGTAACTGTTATATGTGAAGATTTAATAAAAAATTTAAACCCACAATTTTTTTTTCCATCCATGGTTATTAAGATAACGCTTGCACGCAAGTGGTTATCTAACTGTTTCATATCTATGAAAAGTTTCTAATAATATAGAATGCATATAATTCTTTTTATTACATGATGTTTCGAAACTTGTGTGGAAAAATTTAAGGATGATAAAAAAAAAAACTTCGAAACAAGTAGTTTTCACCAAACAATGCATTGGTGAAGAGCAAACGCTGAACCACTAGATGGAGCTGTATTGGAAAGCATATATCACGAGTTTTCTTACACATCGTCACTTCTAGCGTGAATTTCTACCATTAGGAGGCATGGTTGAAGCGCAGTAATCAGGAAAAATATCTTCCTCCTGAAATTCATGATAGAAATAACGATGTGTGAGAAACTCTCGCTTGATGTTTTTCATTACTACACTGTTCAGTGGTTCACTGCTTGCATTGTAAGGTAAAAACTTCTTGTTTCGAAATATTTTTTTTGATCATCCCTTACATTTTTCCCCACAAGTTTCGAAACACCCTGTATTTTAATTAATAATTACTTCTAAGAAACAATCTTTAATTTAAAACAGTAGCGAAATTTAACAAATAACTTCAATAAATATTCTTCTTTGAAATGAATTTAATGAAAATCAAATTTATTAGATTTTATTGGGGACATAAAACCAAATGATGTAAAACTTTCTCGAAAAAATGACGATACTTTTTAGGCATACCATTTTCATTAACCAACTCTAGGCAAAATAACTAATTAATCATCAGAAACAGAAGAAATATTTGAAAAAAATAGTAAAAAATGCAGGGTTTGATAATGCGTTTCGGGATTAATGGACTACTATTCGTGTAAGCGAAATATCAACAATTTTCAAACCTGCATAACTTACCAATGGAAATAAGCAGGAGTTTATATTATTTACCGTATAATGTTCAGATATATTTAAATATTTTTTTTTTTTTCATTTTTTCATAAAAATTTTAAAACTTCTCAAGAAATCTCAAAGAATTATAATTTGCCAAATTTTTAAAAATTACTAAAATCAATATTTTACAGCACGCATGTTTCTGAAGTACGACTTTCGTCAAAAATTAAAGTTGTAATGTTATTTCGTATAAAAATATTCAGATAACTATAATTTTTTTAAAAAAAAAAATAGAGAAAGGAAAATTTTTAACTCATTTATTAAGAAAATTATGAGTTCTAAGAAAAAATATAAAATTGAAATTCATATAATTTTTCCTTTTAGTAATTTGCCTAAAAATTTATACATAAATCATAAAAAAAACTTAATATGTTCTATCGTAGAAATTAAATATTAATAAGATAAATAGTTTCTGAGAAATCATGCGCGTAAGCTAAAGTTGAATATTAACAAACAAAAATAGTGAAAGAATATTTTATTTTCTTTAATTCTAGAAGTTTTGGAAGTATCATTAAACCGATAATTTTGAAACTAATATATAATATTTTTTTTTTTCAAAAAAATTAAAAATTTTGAAATTTAAGTTTTCTGAGACCCCATGACTGAAAACGCTTGAATATGTTATAAGCTCGTAACCACCTAGTATTTTTTTAAGATTAAAGCTCCCGTCTATTTTTTTTTACTACTGCAATTTTGATTTCGTATAAGTGATGTTAATCATGTAGAATTTATCAAATCTTTACTCTTTTATCAATTTGGAAGCAATAAAATACATCCAAAAGAGCAAAAAGTACTTAAGGCTTTGTACGGAGTTACACATAGCTTCCAATTTTTAAAAATATTTTTACTCTTATTTTATTGAATCTTTTGTGTAGTTTTTTCTTTTTTTAAAAAATTTATTCTAAAATATTTTCAAAATTTAAAGGGAAAGTGTAATTCCATAGAAACCGTTACTATATCTTGCTTTTTCGGATGCACTTTGTTGCATTCAAATAAATAAAATATTAAAGATTTGAGAACCGTAGTAGAAATTCCATAGAATTACTATTACATTCACGAAATCAAAATGGCCGGTAGACGAAAGCCTTAAATGGTATAAGCTTTTCTTTATTTCCTTTTCATTTTTATTACATTTCCGTTGCATTTGGGAAATAAAAACTGTAAATTCTTAGGCTTATAAAATGACTATTCCCGAATGTTGTATATCAAGCACTTAACATATATATTTTTCATTCTTACTATCGAAGGAAAAAAAAAGAATTTGTTTTCATTCGTTAATTATGAAATTATAAAATTAAAATAATTTTTAATAATGAGCTTTTCTAATGCATGTAAAGACTGTTATATATTGGAGGGGCAATTTTACACGTTATTTAATATACTCTTAAAAATGGATGTCATTTAATATAATCTGTTAATATGCTATATGTGTTAGTTATGCAAAAACAATCTGAGCACCAAACATGCGTGTATTAAATTTTTCCCAATTGCTTCTAAGTGCCTAAAGAGAATAGATGAAACTGTATGAAAATGAGAGAAAATAAATCAAAAGAAAATGAAAATATTTATTTTGAGTATGGCTTCGACAAAATTTAGGCTGTAATTAGAAATAGACCATATAAGTATGAAAACACTTCAAGAAAAAATGGAGTGTCCGTTCATAAGATATTTACTCAAATGGCGATTACCTTACTTCTTAATCTTGAGCTTGTCGTGAACAAAACAAAATTCTAAGACCATCACATTAACGGTTATTTTGAGTAGACCATTAGGAAAATTACTCGTACTCAGACTCTGAATTTGAAGCGGAATAGTAAACAAAGAAATGGTTTAAAATGTGAGATTTATTTGTCACATTCTTTCAAACATTAGGAAAATTAATAAGTTATTGAGCTAAAGCGTGTTTATCAAAATTAGAAATCGCTCCACCTTCAATAGTTATTCTGTTATATTCTTCATTTGAGTAATTGTTTTGCTTAAGTATTGATCAGGGTCTCTGTAATTATATTTTATGTAACAATAGAATTAAACTCATCTACTCCAATACGCTAAACATTAAGAAAATTAGATTAAAAACAATTTAGAATATAACTGAAAGTAATTTGAGTTTGAAAATGAATTCGGTAGCATCCTCATTCATCCATAAATTTTTGTAATAAACTAGAAAAATTTAAAATATTGCACCAAAATATTGTAAATTAACATAATGTTATCATACCAAATTTTTGCATTCTAATGTTAATCTTTTGTACATTAAAATATATTTTACGTATTAAGAATTCTAAATTTTGGAACATGATCCAAAATATTTAGGAATTTTAATCACACTGCAGCAAGTTCGAATAAAAATTAGTTTTCAATGTATTCATCATTTTTTCGTCCTCTTCCATTACAGCTTAGTTCTTAACAAAGTGCAACGCATATGTTACATTTTGTGTTAAAATAGCTTAATATGATTACAGTAATTCATATTTTCGTGTAATACAAAACTTGACCGCAATTCTTAATTTCACTCTACAGAACTTACATATTATTTTTACTAGTTTCCATAAAGCGACTAAATATATGTCACAATTAAGAATGTTACACTCTGGTATTCTTCTTGGATACGGTGTATATTATTATAATATTTTCGGTCAGAAAATTTATAAATAAACCAACTTCATATTTTATATTTATCTATGCAAAACTCTGTTTGGTATTTTTGTCATTTTCAAATTTAACTTCGTAGAAAAATTGGTTCTTATCCATTGAAAAGTGGAAACTAAATTTATATTACAGTTTCTGACTGTAAGATAGAGTTTTTTCATTAATGAATTTTAAAAATTATTGAATTGTCCTGGATTTCCAATACCGCTCCCACTTCGCTTGAATCGAAAAAAATAATATTAAGACTGATGAGAATATATAATGTGAAGGAATGTGTAAACAAATAATAAATGTCTGAAGTTTACAATTTATCATTAATTAAACATTGAAAATGCTCTATTAATTATACATCTGACTTTGTCTTGTTAATTCGAGTATGGGTATTATCACTTGGTTCCCTTTCCTCAAAAATAAACGAGAAATAAATATGCCTTAGAAGGTCAATGGTTCATTTAATTACTAATACATTTGAATTCCATTCTTCAGCAGACGTAATAAAATCTGCAGAAGCCAGGGGGTCGTGGTCACGGTTTCGATGCCTGCGTTGTTTCATTTGAGTAAAGATGACAATAAACTACCTCCTTGTGGTGGAACAGAACGCACGTTGAATCTGACTGGGCTCCCAATTCTTTGTGCTGTGTGGAGGTTTGCAGCAAAGGATGCCAGTGAAAGTGTTACCTTCGACAACATTTAGTGTTTGAAAGTTGCGATGTTCTTTACCGTAAGATATCATGCTGCTTCTATGTGCGAAGTTAATGAAGTATCATTTATCTTTGTAGTGTCCTCACATTTAAAATATTATATCTATAATCTAATGTCATGTATTCTTATTCATTAACATAGTAAGCTTAAAATCCAGTCTCAGTCTTGAGTTTGGAGTAAGTTTCGTCCATCTCTAAGATGATAATTAAATTTTTCCCAATCGTTGGGGAAAACCGTCTTAAGAATGCTTCCCCTCTTAAAGGCGCTTAATGAAGTAAATTCACCAGTGGGATCTATCTATACTCTTTCATGCATAATTCAACTAATGACTTTTAGTAAACTGTTGTAAGCTCTTTAACTGTGTTTGAGTGATTAATGGAGATGTTAAAGTCAGTAAAAAAAAAAGCTAAAATGTGTGAGCACTGATTTTTTTTTATTTCCGCATCTCATCACCGATGGAACTTTAAAGGCTCGCTCTATTTTAAATTTTTCGATTCACGACAGGATAACTGAAAAATTCCATACACCAGAGAGCGGATCAGTGTATTGATTCTCCGCTTCTTACTAGACGGGGTGTTCCCTCTCTATAAGATGTGAGCTGCTTAAATGGATTTGCCTTTTGCATTATTAATGAAGAGATGGAACAGGAATAAGTTCATCGAAAATGCCATTGCTTCTGCATTAATTTTTTATTTGAAATTCTCGTAGTCACATATGAAGAATCAATTCCAAAAAGAAAAAAAAAACGTGAGGAAGAAGAATCTGGAATTTTCAATCAAAATGGAAAAGAAAATGGTTGTATTCTTAATAGAACAAATTATATTTAGGAAATTCTTAAGGTAACTGAGACAAAAAGTCTTTCAAACTTTAGATTTTTTTTTGTTTGTTTTTTCGGTAAAAAAATAAAGGTGCTTCGAAGATTCCATAGTTGAATTATTTATAAAATTTGATAAATAGAACGTTCGAAATTTGAATTTTGATATAATAATCACGCGTGATTGCATTTAGAAAAATATGTGTACTTGAGTTTTCTCAAAATGTAGTCTTTCAGTATTCTGATACACTTTCCTTAAAATCTTCTTTATCTGTAGAGCCGATATTTTCCACAAAATAAAAGAAAAGTCTTTCTGATAAAGAAAAAGTAATTTATTTTCTGATAAACACTCACAAATCTTAAGTATTGCTCAATATTTGTATGAAAATTATGGGAAAAAATTAAGCATTTTTTTTACTGTTGCCACCATCTGCGTTCAAAAGTGCCACCTAGTGGTCACCGGAGGAATGATGACTACTGTAGTGCTAATACCCAGCAATCCATGCGGAGGAGCAACCAAGTAAACATGGTGTCCCCACCCCCCGAAATATTTAAGTTCGTCAGGTTTTTTTTTTTGATTGCCCAAAATTATTTATCCTTAAATATGTTGTGTTCTTAAGTGCAATGCCTTAATAGTTAATTTAGGAAGTAATTCTGGTAATTCTTGCTCGTAATAAAATCGTGGAAGGTATTATTTATCTGGATAGTTACTTATTTAATCTCTATGAACCATAATAGAGATCAGAACATGGCTCCTATGTTTATAATTTTAGTATATTTAATTTTCAAATTATAATTATGCTCATTGTATATATTGTTATATTTAAAAGTATTCTACGAATATTTAAAGTTATAAATACGTCATGTTTTGCAAGAAATACCTAAAAAGTAAGGTAAAATACAAAAATTCCAAAAGTAAATCAGTTATTTATTATTAATTGCTTGTACATAAATATTTTGGCTTATGGATGTGACATTTTAGTTTTTAATTTAAAAAAAAAAGTTAAGATTAATTATATTTGGCATATAAAATGAGCTCATTTTTCCTTGTTACAACTGACAATAATAAACTTAATCTCTGAATCAGAGTAATTAGAAACAGTACAAAGAAATCAGGCAAACAGTGCTTTATGGAAAGTGAAAAGTTCCAGTTTCTCTATTTTTGTTTCCCTCGCTTTTTATTTTCAGAATCTTGTGGTCAGGGAGATTAGATATAGCTTCAGCCATTTTTATTGGTCAAATTTTAAGCGTTATAAGACATTTCTTCTTGTCTAATTGACTTTCGTAAAAATTAAGAACAATTTCAAAGAAGTATAAACATAATGCAGAAAATTAACATTGATGTTGGAAAAAATATTATCACTCAAATTAATTTGGTACTGTAACTCTCGATCCATTTATCCCTCGATTTAGTAACCATGGATTCTGACTGCAATGAGTTAAATGTATCTGATTGCAGCATTGTTTCCATACAAAATCTTAAAGTGTATTTACACGGCCTTCACTGAATGAAGGACTCATTTTGTAAATTTGTAATTTGCAATATAAACTTAAGCATTTATTTAAAATCTTTTTCACAAATAAAATGAAATTAATATTTTCAGCATGATATATGTATTAAATATGTATTAAAATATTTGTCAAGATATGTTAGACTGGTATTTGCGCACAGTAAAAAAAAAATTCCTTGACAAGATCTGCTTGGAATAATTTTAAAATTAAATGATTTATTGCATTTCTTTCAGTTAGTATTGAAGAAATATCAACAAAGTTACTTCTAACTAGATTTTACTTTTTTTCCTACCAATTGAGCAACATTTCTTTAAAATATCAAATAACAGTTTCAAGTGTCTATTTCAAATAAAGTCAGGTAAATAAATAACTGTAATGAAGAGCTATGTGACATGCGAGAATTAGATATATTTATTATTTTATTTTTTAGAATTATATATTTTCCTTAACCATATTTGGAACTAAACGAACATAAATAAAAGATTCTATACTTTGTTGCAACTATTGCGTAACTTATCTTTTCCCCTGGGAAAGTTTCTACTCTTCAATATGTTTTGTCAATTAAAAATAATTGATCATTATAATTAAGAACATAGTTAAGACCTTTGAAATTTCTTTTAATTCATATGACATGTTACCTCAGGCAAAAAAAAGAAGATGTATTGCATTAAATAGATTAAATAACTTAAGAATATTAATTCCGGTATTTAAGATAATGATGTCTTAACTGTAATTATGGTTATTTGTGTAAGAAATGTTATTGCTTTGTCGTGTATCATTTTTTATGTTGCAATGACATAATTTCGTTTAGATTGTGGAAATAAATTAGATTTAAATGCAATTAAACGGAAACAGTGGTTTTAATGTTTGCAATTAACAGTAATTTCTACGTTTATGTCGTCTGCCGTTTTATTAAGTTTCCTAATTACTTACTTGGATAAATAAATTATAAATATTATATTGTATAATTTCTGTTTTGTTTTTGTTTTTAACAACTGCAACATAATTCAGCTCTTTAGTGTAGTTATATGTGAAATAAACCTTCCTATATTTAAAACAGAGTGCGTGAGCCGATTTGATTTCATTTTATTTAAATAACTTTAAAAAACTACAACAGAAAGTAGAAAAAAGTTATCCTGTAACTTGTATCCCCAGGGATCTCTAAATATAACCTGAGTTTATTATCACACTACACCATTTAAACACTTTGAGACACATTGTTCTATTTTATATATTATAGCTCTTATTTCGACCCTATGGTTACAATGTCCATGAACGTGTTACAAAACATTCGTCTTGGAAAAACCGGTTCAACATATCACCTGAACCTTAGCTCGAATCATATTTTTATTCACACGGTTTGAGATTTGAATGAGTATGCGACATGTGTATTACTTTATTTTAAAATATGTCTAGAAATCTAATCATATAAACTAACAGTTTCATAAGAATTTATTTTCTGTAAGCAAAATATCCTATTTGGCTACCGAAATATTCTCACATAACTATACATATGGTGTGTTTTGTTCTCCATTCGATTCCGATTGCATTTGGCAGTAAAACTTGTGAATGGTTGGCGTTCCGTGATGAACAACCGAAACAAGACAGACGGCCCATATCAAGGACATTTCAGTGATAGGTTATATGCACTCGCGGTTTGGAGGGAGGTATTCCAATGTCAATGAAATTATTATTTCCGTTCGCGGCTAGGTTTATTTTATTATTGTAGCACTAGAAGCAACAAGAGGGCTATTGGCGACACACCTCGTAATTTTTAACCTCGATCAAGTGACGATGTTAACATCTAAGCTGGAACATCCCTCTCTAAACTTCCACACCACGCCTACGGGATGACATTGAGTCTCAATATATTTAATGTGCAGGAGCCCCGGCTGTATTTGTTTTTCTTTAGTTACCCCAAACCCCGAACCAACAACTCAACTAAAACCGCCACCCACTAGTCCACGACCATGATCGCTAGACTACTGCAAGTGACTGTAGATGGAGTCTTTTACACACAAGCGACAAAGTTTGAACACCACTACATGATTTAGTGAAGTTTGCTAGATTGATTTCTGTATTTATTTTTTCTACTCTCTAGCTCTCCTATTTTCTCTTTCGGTCTGTTTTTGGCATATGTGATTTGGTTATTATTCTGAAGAAGTACGTAAAATTTTAAGCAAAAAAAAATTAGCATATATCTTACATATTTTATAATTGCTATAGAAAGCATGAAGGACGTGGTAATTTATCTTTTTTTTTTCTTGTTTATTTATTACAATGCCAGATAACTATTAACTATTTTTCTCGATTTCTCTAATTTCTCTACAACCATAATTTATTTACGTTTGTGTCATAGAAAAAATATGACTCTACATTTACCTAAAGTATATGGGTGCGGTTTTAAGAAATATTTTGGACAAATCTTTTAAATTATTACAAGTCTTGAAATTTAACATTTCATTTGATGAAAATATTTGCGTATAAAATATAAAAGAAGGAAGAATATATATTGTAATATATTTTATTATCTATTATTGAATGTGCAATATATTTTAACAATAAAAAGTATTCTTGTATTAATGTCTTTATTGCAAAACACCATTCGAAAATCCGAATTAAAGGTATAAATGGGGTATTAAAATAAATAAGTAATGGAAAGGAATAAACATAAGTGAAACATTTAGCATTCAAGTAAAACAAAATGGTATAAATCATAACGTGTTCATAGTATGTCGATTACAGATGCCCAAATATGAATATTTATTACATCCCCCCCCCTTAGATGCACATATTAAGGTAAAAGAAGGTCTTTTTAAGAACCTCTGGAACAAAACTGTTTATCACCCCTCGTTTCAATGATGTTTAACAACGTAGGAACCAATTAATCGATTTATTGAATGTAAAATATATCAAAGATGACATAAGATAGTTCTAAACTAATTTACTTACGTATAATTATTCAAAAATATTGATTATTCTTCAACAAGAATGAAAAAATATAAAATTAAGTAACACGTAAAATTCGTTTAATGTTGCAATTTTGAATGAATTTTGTAAAGATTATTTGAGATAATTTTCACAGTATAGAACATTATTAATATTTACAAACAAAGGTTTATACATCAATTTAGAGTTATTCGTGCTCTCAGATTAATTTTAATATTTTAAGAGAATGTCGACAATCGATTCTTTAACGTTTCCCACCCTCATTTAGAAATACATTTAATGTTAAGCTCGTTCGTGCGTTTTCATTTTAAAATAAACACCATCATTAATTGACTTGACTTTGTTTAGGTAATGAGAGATTATTGATAAATGGAGTTTTGGATTCAGAACTTAAGCAAAATGATGCAAGAGGCTTATTGATAATTACTAAGCGAGGATTTACCAAAGTAAAATTATCGATGTTAATAACGGGAAACTGAATTAATCAAATACAAGTGTTTCAGAGAATTCACAAACACACGAGATCCCAACAGAACAATTAAAGATTACTTAAGTGGTTATCATTATTTAAATTAGCATGCATCGTAATTTAAATTTATATTTTAGAAACGATTAAATGCTATCGAATTTCAATTGATGACATTCTGAAGTTTGTTCTTATTTCTTACTTCTTTAAATGTGATTCTCCCTTTATTTTGTTTCTTCCAGAGGGGATATATAAAGTTTCAAAGTTGGTTTGTTTTTAGTTGGCTAAACATTAGGATGATCAGGATTTTTTTAATTTTTTACACAAGAACATTTTTATATCTATTTGGGGCCGAAGATAAAATGATAAACATGAACAATTGAATTTATCCAATGATTAGGAACTATTATTTATCATAAAATTATCTGTTATTTAATGCAAATTTGAGTTACGTTGAGAATCCATACATTTCTTGTATTTGGTACTCGTATCTGCTCATATTTCAGTTGAGAGTTTCACTTGTTTTCTTATTATACATTGAGAAGAAAATTTCTTCCCTATGATAGAAATGCTTGTCTCAATATTGGAACTGGTTAAACAGTTTTCTTCAAAAACCCTCTTTAGTCCTTAATCGAGTTTGAAATTCGAATACAGCAAATTTGGATTTAATTCCAGAGACATCCTGAATCTCTCTCTCTCTCTCATTCTTCAGAAGTGGAATTAAAATAAATTCTGTATTGTATTAAAATAAATAAAATAAACTATCAAGATTATAATAGGAGTAAGAATTAAAGCTTAAAAATATTTTAATATTACAAAGGAAAACTTACAAATATTTATTTTTCTACAATAAAGAAAAAAAATTAGAAAATGTAAAAAAAAATAATTGTGAAAAATAGAACAACTGAAAGAGAAAAAGTTACATTACGAAATAAGTAATAAAAATGACAAGTACACAAAATAATACTCAACAAATAAAAGTAGCAAAAAAAAATAATAATAATGAATAAGTTCAAACAAAGACATGAAAACAAAAGAGAGAAAATCCTCAGAGGAACTCAAATATAATATTTATAAATTATGAATCCAGATTTTCATAGATTAGCTGGTTAAAACTGTTTTAGAAGCCCAGCAATTCTAACGAAAAAGTGTTATAACCCAATTTATGAATTCCATAAATGAAAATAAAAGATGCAAAAGCAAACCTCACTGTAATAGAAAAAATTTAATAAAACTATGCATAAATAATGAACTGAACCATATTTCTAAGTAATGAAAACATAAAAAAGAACAATTTAAAAATTAAAAATTAAGAAGATTATTTTAAAAACGATTAATATTATCCTTGAAGTATACCTTTAATTTTTTATAGTTTTTTTTTCCAATAAAACTAATATATTTTTAAAAATAATTAATGAGAAAGATGTGCATGGTGAGGGCATGGGAGACGTGCCTCCAGGATGACCTAGTGATCTTTCTATATTTCCCACCCTCCGTTTGTCAAACTTTTTCATACCTATTTCCCATTTTTTTCCGTATGTCTAGACCGTAGTACCATCTTGTTTGATGACGCATGGTCACATCTGTCTCTTGCACCATCAATCTTCCCTTTCACTCACTCACTCATGTCAATTTGTACATTTGTACATACTTGCAAAGCTTTCAAAGATTCAGGCAAAATATTCAATTCAGCAATTTATCAATTTAAGTAATATCGCTTATCTTGATTTTTTTCTCTCCATTGAATGGTTAATGGATTATAATATTTATCCATTTAATATGTTACAAATTTATACAATGTCACATTATTGAAAGCAGTTCATTGTACAGTATATAAACTTGGAATTTAATTTGGTTGAATCGGAAATTATAAAAATGTATTTAAGTTTAACATTTTATGTGAATCATTGCATCTTATTTCAGTCAATGCGCATGAGTAAAAAGGATTGTTGTTTCATTTTGAAAAAGAAAACGCTTAGTTATTTAACTTCATTTAATGAGAAGCATAATATATCTTTAAGCGTTGAACATAAACAAATGAAAAGTAAACATTAATTTTAATTATGATAAAGAATGTGCTAATTGGTTGAACACAATAAATACGATTCGATTTCTACAGAATAATAATTGAATGACGAGCACTGCAGGATGAATTTCTTTTCATACACTATTACTGCGAAAGGGAAGTATGTTTCAACCAAGCATAACAATTTCTGATCCTGTTACGGACAATATCTTTCTAACAGCTGATTACTTTACAATTTGTCTTACTCCAAGCAAATTAGATGGTATGAACAAAATAATAAAGTGCCGAAAGATTTAAATACGGTAAAACGTTTAAGCCAATTATGCCCTGGAATGCATACCTCTCAATTGATTTTTCAAAAAAATTATAAGCAACAATTCCCCCATATCTGCATCAATTATATGAAATGAAATAATCTTATGGATAATAAATTTTACAATAATTGTACGAAACGAATGGAAAATAAATTGACAAAGTATTCGTTTAATGGTTTTTGGAGAATTTTCAACATTTAATGATGATTGCTGATGAAAGTATCTTGTAATTGATGGGCTTCGAAAATGAATTGCAGTATTATTTGCTTTAAGATATTTTATGCTAAAACATTTCTATAATTTGTGGTCTTCAAAAAATAAGCGAGTCTTTTTCATTTTTAAGATGAAAAGATGTACTCTTTTAAGGGTTTTAAATTGCGATTACTGAATAAATGTTTATTACATTTAATTATAAATCAATATCTTTCGAAATTAAATCAGTTATTATATTTTTTGTTAAAATGTAAGAAATTAGGGATACTTTAATCTTTCAAATTATTTAACACGCATACAGAAGAGTATTGTGAAGAGACGCCAGTTGATATTATTTTTTCTAATATTATGATTTCTATTTTGTTAAAGTGACGAAACGCGGTAGAGGGAGTGAAATCCACTTAACATGTGGATTAAATGTAGTCGATTCTCTCGGAATACCCAAATTTTTTCTTAGATAAAATCGCTTCCGTTGATATTACTTCTCCTTTATACATCCGGTGTACGTTGCGTTCATCCACGCATATGAATAAATTACGTTACGCATGAAAACATGCAATTTATCATACGAATTAGTTTTAATAATTTGTTTAGAAGTAGGCTTAACAATCTGACCCATGACCAATAGATAGCAATGTAGAGAATTATTTAACACACGTACGAAGAACAAACAGAAGAATTCAGGAGAGAAACTAAATGAAGAGTTTACCTTATTTTTAATTTAAATACATATTTTCTATTTCAGAAAAATTAAGAAACATCTGTCTAATAATTTACAGAGAATGAGTTTTAATGCAAAGTCAGTCCTTAATGTTTGTGTATAGGAATATTTTGTATACAAATATTCTTTTGAAGTACATATGGAATTATATATTTTTCTTTTTCAATCATACTAAATTTATAATGAAAATGATTTTTATGTATGATGGACTATATCTGAACTAGTGAAAGAATATATTTTGCGTATTTGATCTAATAAAAGAATAAGTAAAAATTAAACAGATAAATTTTGTTCATAGATATTTCTCTTAATGTACCGTAGGATCATAAATTTATAACTTTTCGGTTTCGTGAAATGTAAAATTAATCACTTAAAAGACATTTTAAATTTCTTATTTTGTTCTTCGAACATTCTAAATTGAGTCGTTTAACTAAAATACTTATGAAAAAGAAACCAAATTATATGTAATAAAGAGCTATTGAACATGAAACATATTTAGTGCAGAAATTGTGACTTGTAAAACTTTTTGTTTTCATTCACTATAATCATTTTTTTCTTAATTTAATAAAGATATTTTTTTTGTACTTTTTTGTAGAATAAAATACTATTAATTCTGAAGATACAATTGGAAGAACTATCTTTTTGAATTGTAGTAAATTATTTTTATTTAACGTTTCGTTTTCGTTTCTTCTTTTTATATATATTCAGTATTTTGGGTTACATTAAATATAGATAATTAACGCGACATTTGCACGTATCCAAACTGTCTGTTAAATCCTTGGAACTCCCGATTACTGCAGGATCAAGGAGGTGCTTGTTTAGTTTTCTTGAAAGGATTTTTCTGACATTTCCATGATTTGATGATGTTTCTGTTTTTCTTAAGGTGGGCTATTTAGACATCTGTAGATATATCATCATTATCATCATCTTCTGAACTGCTTGCTGTACTCATTCTGACTCCAAATCATCTTCTCTTTCTGAAATGTGCTCTTCTTCATATGCATCACTTTCATCTAAAACTATGTCCTCGTCATCATTAATATCACATAAAAGAAAATTTCTTAAAATCTCAAGGTTATTGGGATTCTTCATGTTGAATATTTTGTTTTTACAAACCATAACTAAAAAAACAACAGGAAATAAATTAGATATGATGAACAGTCGCACGTATGTGACAAAAACAGTGTCTCTATTCCAATCCTAAGAGCTATTAAACACAAAAATCACATCCCATCATAATGTATAAATCTAAAACAATATAGATATTTTATAACAACAAAGAAAATTCATGTGAACGGTCGCGCGTATCTCTAAAATACAAAAAGCAAAGTCCTTTAAACGCTTCGAACTTATTATATTATCTGGTATAAAGGTATAAAATAAAATTGATATCTATTGTATACCTCACATACGCGAGCGTCCTGGAAGGATATTGGCCAGAATTTCTTTCCGTAGATTGGTTGCTAATGGCCTGCATCCATGGCGTTCATTAAGGAGACTACGATTGACCACACGGCATAGATGCCAACGTCTGCAATGGTGCTGTGGTGAGGATGACGGAATTTAACAAACTATTGTTCTCAGATGAGTTACGCTTTTATTTATTTCTTCAATGATAGTCGCCGTGGATGTGTGTGGTATCGACATGGAGACAAGTACAATCCGGCAGCAATTGTGGAATGCCTTAGCACGTGATTAAGTGGCATCATAGTTTGGTATGCAATTGTATACGATTTGAGGTAACCACTAGTTCGTATTTAGGGCACTATGATGGATCACTGATGCGTGGAGGATGTGTTGTGGTCGGCGCACTCCCCTAAATTCAGGGGATGTCCAACGTTCTTTATCAGAAGAATACCATCTCAACGCACACTCAGCCAACTTGCTCTGCAAGGTATACATATGCTACCTTGCTACCTATCTATCTTGATCATTCACTAATTGAACATATCTGTGGCAAATGGTTAACTGGAAACGAAGAACCACTCCTCAGGATTCCATCCTTGCTCTCATTGACTCTCTACCTAGAAGTCTTTCTCGGTGTAACACCGTCCCCAGCGATCCTTCAACCTACATAGCTGACGCATTTCTTGCTCTGTTTTAAGCATATCATTTCGAACTAATTACCACTTATTGTTCGTTGCTGACTATTTGTTTGTCGACTTTCTTCACTTCTTTGGCCACTCCTTCTCGGTGTAGCATTTTAAATTACACGTAAATCCTTGATACAGATTAGTACATTTCTAATAAAGCTTGTAATTTCGAAAGTTTTGAAAATTCACTGAGATATTTTGTTTTTGATTTAATATTGAATAATTTTATAATTCCAGTTCTTCATTTAAAATCGAACTATTTCTTGATTGTGAAACAGTGTGACCGAAGATAGATGTAATAATATTATATGAAATAAATATTAATGTTCTTGAGAGGAAATTTAGTGATATATGTTCTAATAATATAGGGAAATATGATGCAGAGTTTTTCATAAATTTGTTTCAACGTATCCAAAAGATGATACACATAAAATAATACTCGCTCTGTTACTAAATGCAAAGTCGAAGTAAAGTAAATATTCAGTCAGTTATGTAATTACAAGGAATTAAAAATGTCAATTTGTTTATATTTAAATACAATTGTTTCTTACACATATTTATATAAAAAAAAAGAATTGAAAAGAAAACCTTTAAAATGGTAAGAGTAGTCAAAAAAGTGTATACATATCAAAGAAATTTTCACAAATAGAGAACTTAATGCAAATAAAAGTAGTTCAATGCAGTATTACTTTAGCTTGCGAATCAGTGATAGCTTATAATCTCCTAGGCAATGAGGGAATAATAATTATATGGCATCTGGCGTATTATGAGGGCTATACTTTTTCAAGGTCCGACTGGTCTCTAAATAAAAACCACAATGAAAATCAAAACTGTTTTATTTGGGACATCTGATACACCATCAAGATACTCTTCTAAATAGTCGTCACTTTGACTGAGACAATGACCGTTGCGTTGTAACAAATTTCCATTACCCTCGTTATAGAAGGCAGACACTACGTCCCTTAGAAAACGCTGTAGGAAAGTCTTTTTTTGCAGCTGCAGTGTGCTGCCACGCATTTTTACTCGTGAAAGCGTTTCCGTACATTCCTCATTCTACGATGAATTTCGGCTGCCTTGCACTCATCAACATACAGAAATCGAATGACAGTTCCCACTTGGCGGTAGACCTTTGTTTTTTGAGCTATTATAACGTCCACGTTACGTGTTTAGAGATGGCAAATGCATTCTGATGAGAACGACATTGCTCAATACATTTGCACACAGAGTTATCGGAATTTCATTGAAGTTTTTATTTCTCGAGTAATCTGACCTTGAAAGATATAGTCCTCGTATCAGTCCTCGTTTGAAAACAGTTTTATAGAATATTCTTCTAAAACACTATATTTTTTTTATCTTCTCTCAAAAGCACCACGTACATGTTCAAAGTGTCTCAAATATGATGACTGAAGAGGAGTATGGAGTTGTGTAAAGGAGACTTTTGGAACCTTATCCTGCTTAAGAGTTTACTCGCTTCCAAGATTTAACTCCCGCCATATGTTTCCAGATCATTTTGCAATATATTTGAGTATTTCAAGCAATACATCATATTTTCAATTACGGTTAATTTCCCAAGACACTAGCATCCGAAACTATCCCCTAAATAGAAACTCCTCCTCAACACACTTCATCAAAGGAATGATATTTATAAGTTTTAATATTTTGTTTCTACTCAGCAACATTTTACCACATCCATCACTTCCGAAAGCCTTATACTTACTCTCATTGCTAAAAAATCAGTTTTCTATAAATCAAAATTCTTATCGATATAGATTTAAAAATTCGATCGTTTCAATACTCTTACCAATTGTGGCAGGAATATATTCCGATAATATTGGAGCTGTTGATTTTGGATTTAACCTCACTTTTCCCTCATCACTCCTCAAGCATTTCGAATATTCGTAATCATTGACCGTCCTCTACTAGGCTTTCAAAATCAAGTGCAATATTTTTCGAATTAGAAGATTTAATTTACCAACAATTTTTATAATTTCAGCCTCATTCTTTTACTTTACTTCAAATTAACGGAAAAATTAAATGCCAAACACCAACACAAATTTTCGTTCTTCGAGACATTTTCATTGAAGCGGTAACATCTCTAACTGCTAACGTATATTGAAGATTCACTTTTCAATAATGATGTGCAATGCTGTTTCGTTCCTGTTTAAATAAAAAGAAATTTGTGAGTTGCTATACATCGCACCTACTGTTAATAGATTTCTCTGATATGAATTTCAGAACTCTTAGCATATTATTGAGAGGTAATTTTGCTTTAATCCCTTAATTTTGTAAAATATTTTTTAAATTTCAAATTGTATTTTGAATTTTAACGTCTTAAAAATACTTCTAATATCTTTATTTAATTGATGCATAGTGACCTTTTGTGATGTGTGCATACATTATTAAATAGAACATTAAATATTTTGGAAGGACTGCACTATTTAACTTTATTGTAGAAACAATTTATTAAAGCGAGTAAATACAAAATGTTTCCCTAGGAAAAAATGTTTCAAATAAGAATATAATTTGCGATAAAATAAAAAAAAAATTGTACTCCAAGGCCTGATTATGCATTGTATTATGATTTTGTGACATGTTAGGAATTCCCCCTGATTTCAGATGGACTTTGGAAATGCAGACCTGGTATTCAAGTAATATTTTTAAAATTTCAGAGCCAGCAGAAAGATTTGAAGAATATTAAGGAGTTATATCTTTCTTCAAATAATTCAATTCACTAGTTTTTTTTTTTTTTTGTCAATTCAATTTGTAGATCAAATTCCTAATCATTAGAGTATTTTTCTGTAAAAGTTAGCCTCAGCAAATATCAAAAGCTTCAATACATAGAGCGAGGAAAACTGCAACACTTAAGTAGAAAGAGTAAAAACAAATGAAGCTCAGATGAAAATATTTACCTTTGAAATGGTATCTTAGAAATTCAAAATGGAAATATTTCTTTTAAAAAAAGCAAATAAACGGGAATGGGAACATTTCAAAAGAATGAACATTTTCTCATATGTAAATTTATTCAAGTTCCAGTTCTCTGTTACCATATTATCAATGCAGATTTCATTTGTCTTATTTTTTGGTCGTGTTCCTTCTCTAGCTTATGATCAAAAGTAAAATTGAAAAATATTGCAAACGTCGGGCAAATTTAAGAGAAACGTTATGAAAATGGCTTTGCTCCACTTTAAAATATAATTCGGTGAAATAAATAAATGTGATTTATGTCAAAACCGTTCTTATTAGTTCCAGAAGGAATTCTCACAATAAAACTTTTGCTTAGAATCAAAGTACTGATATTTGTTTTTGAAATTTAACTACTCCCCCCCTTATGTTTAAATAATTTTGGCTTTAATATAAGTAAATCTTTAAGTATTGGTTGATTATTTAGTAATTTCCTACTGTGACGACATTTTATTACCTGTTTTAACTGTTATCCTCAAATTTTACTCTACTTATAAGATCTAAATTTCTACTTAAATTCAGGAACTGACTAGGTAAATAAAATAGTCGATTCTGTCTGAATGGCATGCATATTTAATTTTCTAATAAGTGTGTGATTGTGTGTTGGGGGACTCTACAACACGTTACTTCCTTTTTCACGAGAACTGACAAATTCTTTTATATATCAAATAAAGCACATATCGGAATAAGTTGCGAGTACCTTTTATAATTCCTCCAAAAACATTGAATCCTAATCTCACCAAATCTGTTAAACGCGCCGGAATACTTCTGATCACATCATACCAAACACTCTTTTTTTTTTGCCATAATCCTAATTATCTTATCATCATTTATATTTTTTTATCCCCCTCTTTTCTGTTTCTCTCTATGCTTCCATTTATCTCTATACTTAGTCTGTATACTACTTATTGTTACAGCACTAAGAAGGAACAAATTGCTATAGACGACATACCTCGTTATTGTGGACAAGCAGTAAAATTATGTGGACGACATCTGGGCACCAGAGACAGTTCTCCCCCCACATTCAGTCCGAATTTCTGCACCATGCCTCTTACGTTTATCAATTGCATTATATAATAGATCTTGTAGTGGAACAAGACATGAACGTGAGGTTTTACTAAACATTTGTTTGTAAAGATCCCATAATTCTGACCATTTGGCAGCATCATTCATAAATTTTTAAAGATTATATAAGTCTTTATACAAATAATTTAATATCTTTTACATGTCCATTGAAACATGTACATCTACAAACATAGTATATATTTTAAAATAATAGCAAAGAAAGTGTAAAATATATTGAAAATAGTAACGGTGTTTGAAAAAAAATTGAAAATATTTCATCAAGCATTTCAAAGTTCCTTTGTGTTTCAGAAAAACTAGATTTTAAAATTATTTTGATTGCTAAGAAAATTATACTTTATTTTAACATAATTCTAAATATTTTTTTTGGTTTCTCAAACTTTGTTATTATCTAAAGCTTCTTGATATAAAATTTCTCGGATAATATATTATCACACATACGAAAAGTACATTATGTAAAACGTTATCTAGAAATTAAAGAAATCATGAAGGAATAATATATATATATATATATATATTGTTTGTATATATATATATATATATATATATATATGTTTGTATATATATAATATATTAGTTTACAGTATGATATATATTAAATTATATATTAATATATAATTATAATTATCAGATGTGATATTGTAGTGGTGTGTTGTTGTTTTGTTTTTTGTTTGGGGTGTTAAATTACGCTTTATCATTTCTCATATTTCAGATAAGAAAGTCAACTTTGAAATGATGTTCGAAATCATTTTTTTGATAAGAAAAAATAATTATTTTTGTAGGTTTCCAGCCCAAGTAGACTGTTATCTTAAGTATTCGTAATCCCAATAGTTTCAAAAATTTATTACATATGTATATTTAATTTTGCTAAGAAATTTGTTTTATCCATAATTAGCTTTCTAGTTGTTGTTTGTTTAAAAATTAGTTAACTGAATTTGGATAGCTGAAAAGTTATAATTGATTTGAAAATTTAAGCAAATGAATTTCTCTCCATTTATCCTTTTCATATCAATGTTCTTTGACACGTTTCCCTTAAAGCGCTTTTTAAAAGATATTTTCAGTAATTAAGTTTTATAGAAATTATTTAAAAATCTAAACAAAAAATTGTAAAATTTTAAATTAAAAATTTAAAAATCGAAAGCAAAATATGCGTTCAGAAAGTATGTATATACAATATAGTATATATATATATATATATATATATATATATATATGTGTGTGTGTGTGTGTGTGTGAATTTATTTTCATAATTTTAATAGACTGGACTTTAATATTAGAATTCTATAGAAGTTGATTTATTAAATTATTGATCATCTCAAATTGTTCGCAAATTGTATTAGCGATCCATCTATTCGGAAGTGAAGCGCCGCAACTTTCAAAATCGCTAGAACAGAAAACAAATCCGTTCAAACTAAGTGTACCAGAAAAATTCTTAGATATACAGGTATATAAAATCGCAAATTTTGAGTTGTGTAACCAAATATTTGCTAAACCTTTTTTAACCGAAATAAAAAAAAATATGTATCACTTTAACTGTAATCATAATGTGATTCGATGATAACAAAATAGTAGCACTGAGATTCAAAACAGATAGAAAGTAAGACTGAGGGCGGCATATGGCCATAAATGAGTGGAATACATTTGGATGGCCAAGTGGGAGAAGTGCCCAAAGAGCAGTGTTAGACCGGACTGAATGGCTGGCAGTTATTGTGGCCACTGGCCCCAACTTGTTCGGACAAAAATTGAGAACGATTATGATGATTAATATTTAATCCAATAGTTTATAACGTTTTACATACTTCATTGGTAAATTATATAAAATTTTTAAAATATTTTATTATTGAATTTTTAATTTTTAAACTTAATTATGAAATATAGCATTACAAAAGTTTTAATTTATTACATAAATTAAATTATGTTACTTATTTAAACAGACTGTACACCTCTGGTATTTTAAGAAAGAATTTTATAAAACCCATTTATAAATAACATTCCTATTCACGAAGATTAAATACATTGAAGTATCTAAATAAAATATATTTATGAAAGTGCTACTTATTCAAACATTACCCATCGAAGAATAACATTTTGTTACAAATTTGATAAGTGATAAATCCGTATTCAAGATTTCCTGTTGTAATAAATGTAGAAAATAAAAATAAACATGAGAGAAAATTCCAATCTCAACAGCTCTTGCTGAACTAAATAATATAAAATTCAAGATCTCATCAACACTTAAATGATTGCTTTTCTCTTTCTCTTCCCACTCAATCGTTTCTCATGACTCGGTGGTAATCACACATTATTGATCACTCATGCAGTAATCATAGATTTCTGTGAGGATGAAAACTTTGGAGTCTGGAAAACGAATGGATTCCTTATTTATTGATTTACGAATTAGACTTGAGGCTCTTTTGCTTTGTTTGTAAAATTCGTAAGATTTCCTGAATTATTCCAGAATTATCATGAACGAAATAATGGAGTAATATTTAATTTTAAGACTATGAATGAAAATATATTAAAATAAAAATTTTAAAACGTTCTATGCAAAGTTTTGCAAAGGACAGATTTAGCCATTTAAGGTGCGCTTTTTTTATAATTATTATTAAATTACTGAGTTAAACGTAATAATTTAAGCAAATGATAAAAATATTGAGAAATGGGCAATAGTAAACTTTTCCAATATTAAATTTAAAGGAAGAGATAATTTATTAAATTGAATATATTTAAGATAAATGTAATTAAAATTAAAGCAAACGATACATTATTAAATTGAATATTATATCAGCTACATGTAATTAAAATTAAAGCAATTGATAAATTATTAAATTGAACATTATATCAGCTACATATAATTAAAATTAAAGTAAACGATAAATATCATTAAACTGATTATACTTGGGCTCAATGTAATTAAAATTGAAGTAAAGGGTAACAAATTGAAAAGTGATCTGGTACGACAATTGTGATCTGCCTAAAACAAAAACCCCTCGGAAAGGTAAATAAAATAATTAATTTTTATATTTGTTTTAATTCAATCTAATAAAAAAATTGGTGGATATGTATTACGACATATTTTGAAAATTGAGTTCATTAGTGGTGAAAGCAGGTTTCAGACATATATTAGGTATATTTTTTTTCATTCCAATAAAAAGTTCAGGGGAAATTTATTATGATGTGTTTATGAGAAATAAGTTCGTTACTGATGAAAGCAGACATAAAAATGTACTCAAAAAACAAGATATATTTTTGAAAAGTGGTTAGGTACGATATTATTGGGTTAACTAAAGCAATAACCTCTAACATGTGGCTGATAAGATTCAAAGGTGAATATTAATTTATAATCGTCACATTTATAACACTTACTGTTAAATTCACAAGTTGATTTGATCGTATTTTTTAGGAAAAAGGTCTTTTTTAAAATACGTTTGAGACATTTCCTGCGAAATCTTATTTTAACACCTTTGAAAAAATATACATGATGTAAATGATTGAAAACAAATTCGGAAATAAAAATAACCACTTTGATAACATACATTTACTGTACGAATCATGGAAAAATAATAAATATTACCTTTCAAAAATTAACGCATCAATCTTTGCTTCGCCTAAAAAATCATAGAATAAGCAAAAATGCCATAATACCAATGGGTGCTCAGAAGACAGAAAATGAATTGAAATAGTTTTCCTGTTAAAAAGAAATAAAAGTGGTGTGAAAGTATTTTTTTGCAATGCTGTTGGATATTTGTAAAATGTAAAATTAATTTTTCAAAAAAATGGCAAGTAACTTTAATTGGTATTCGCAAATATTGTTTGCTAAAGAAAAAAATATTTATGGCAGTTAATAATAATTAATCTAAAAAAAATTTCAAACTATTCTACGTAATTGTAAAGAGAATTGTGGTCCCCTCAGGCGAGTTTTTCAGTCGATCCTGATAATTAAATTTCATATTCGCGGAAGTGTTGAACCCATTTTTCTTATTAATATAATTTTCTTTCAAAAGAAATCTGGTATTAAAATCACCAGAAGCTAATCATACCTTGAGAAACTAACGAATTTTGTTAACATACATAACATTAAATTCAATACATTATTAATTGAAAAAAAAACTCTTTTTGCATTAGTTCCATTCATGTCTTTGTCCTGGAGAGTACAATATTGCTTACATTATCCTGTCTTTGCACTGTAGGGGAAAAAAGGGTTTTTTAATTTAAAAATCTTATTTATTTAATAGAAATTGAAATTAAATAAACCAATAAAGTTTAACCAAACTACGATTTATACTTCGTAAATCTGATGAACATCTAAAATTACATTTTTACATACACATAATATATTTATCTCAGTTAAGGAATCGGTTTATATTGTAAAAGGTATTCATGAAATAATACATCACAATTGTAAAGCATGCAATAAAAAATAAAATAAATGCTAGAGGGAATAAAACAATTTTGTTAAACATTGAAAGGAATTTTGATTATGTTTTTCCAAAAATGAAACTTTTCAATTTAATACAAGCGTAAACACAAAACTTAAAATGTCAATAAGTTTAAAAACTTAGATGGAAAGATTTACATATTCGTATTTGGAAGTTGAAATTTTGTTGATTTTCTATTATTAACGTCCTTCAGAAGAAACTTGACAATTACTGGAAACTTCAAAATTTGTAAAAAACGGTTAGAGACGAAATCGTAACTTGATCTGTAATGTCAGCATACTTTAACTTCTGAGTGACATTCTTAAATTTTATAGGACCATTGAAATATTTTTGTACAATTCAATAACATTACCTTAAAATTCTACAGACAGATATTACAATACCTAATAATTTTTATGCTGATTTTATTTCAGAAATTTCAAACGAAGTGAAATATCTCCTTTTTTGGCCGAATCAGCTGAGGTCTCAAGATAATGCATTAATAAAATATTTCATTCATCTTTTATAATTTGACTTTACAAAATAATCCAAAACTTCGGACAAAAACATAAAAATTAGAACTCTAATTATTTTCAATACTTTCACCATCTTCCTTTTCCTTTAATAATAGTGTATGGCAATTAGGCTATGTGTCCCCAATACAGATTGTTGATGGCGGTCGCTATGGTTCTAAGGTCTTCATCATTCTAAAAGAAATTGATCATATTTAAGCTCTTGTTACTAGGGAAACTTGGTTGTATAAATTATTTCCTTCTCTTCCATTGTGCCTTTTTTTTAAATTAATTAGCTTACTTTTAACTATTTCAGAATCCTTTTTCTATGTGTTTGATTATTCATGGTATAGAACCTAGATAGAAAATTTTAGGCTTTCTTCATATTATGAAACTAATAAGCATTCAGATACCACTACCATTTGCTGTAAAATGTGATTGAAATCATCCTTATTTTACAAAATTTGAATATGAAAATAAATTTCAAAGTGAGAGAGATTAATGTCTTGTCTCTGAATGTTTCAATATCATTCCTTCATATTTTAAAACTTTTTACATTGGTTACAAAATCTCGAATTTTGAAGCCAAAGAATGCTGAATTTGACCCTGATATTTTGGAATATCATTACTTGGTTTGAAGTGGAAGGACTTATGTTAAATTGAGATATTTTAAAAATAATAACTTAGCTGATTATGAAAATTTAGAGAATGAAGCACCAACTGCGGTTTCATGTATTTAATTAAGTTATACATGAAATTTTGAATTTTTGATACGAAGTTTGCCCATTCATTAGCTCTTATTTGCATGTGTTTAATGTAACATTATTTTTAAATACCAAAAAATAAGGAAATATTTTTATATGAGAAAAAAAGCAAACATTTATTAGTATCTGATATCATTGGATCTCTCTCTCTCTCTTATTTTAACTCATGAGTAAATCTGCTAAATGAGTTTTACAAAATAAGAAATTAATTTTTTTGAATAAGGAATTATATGGGAAGGACTGGAACTTTTTCTGGAGCTAAAATCTCTCAAATCAAGATTAAGGAAAGGAAATTACTCCACATTAATATTACAAATATATTATAAAAGGTCCATTGTTTAGTTGACGCATTGTGTAATGCCATTATCATCTGAATAAGAGACTTTGACTTAGTTAACATTTTGTGAAGAAATTTAAATGATTTAGAATAAAAAAATGCTATAATAATAGTTAAAATTATTCTTATAAATCTTATCTTGAGGTCTATTAAGACTGCTCAAGCAATTTTGAATTTTATTCCAGATCATGACGCATTTCAAAAACTAATTTTACATTATGAAGAATACTAAGAATCGTTTATATACGAAATCCATCTGAGAAACCAAATTCCCCGGCCCCCGGATCCAGAAACGTGTTTTACTGAGTTAAGGATAAACCAAAGTCCTTCCTTAAGATTTCCAAGTTAATTCCGCTTTTCATGAATATGGTTCAAAAATATGAGCTGTCGACAAGAATCGTATTTAATATGATGTGTTTTGATTAAAATATTTAAATAATTTGATTTCACAATTAAAATATATCAAATAATACTGTTTATTCTTTTATGTTATAAATACACAGGTTCTAATAGAAAGGACCTGTGTTTTTTCCCAATATTAGACTAATCGCACCGGTTATATAAGAACACTGAAAATATATTTTTGTAAATAGTGCGCTAGAAAATGCCTATATTTTAAGACTGAAAGGTGTAAATTATCTGTTCAATTTAATGCTTTAGTTTTTGCTTTCATGTCTTGATTTCCGAAGAAATATTTCAAAAAAAAGTATGAAAATTTTATTAGGAGCAGGTGCAGTACAAGAGAAAAAAAATACAAAGCAAAATTAAAATTTAAAGTTTTAGGCGGAAATCATCTATATCTAAAATGTGGATATTAGAAAAATGTACTAAGCAAGTGTCTTAGAAGTGCTCAAAGAATATATATTGCGATGCTTGTATTCCTGCAGAAAGCCTTAAAAGATGACTGTTTAAAATTTCTGTTCATTAAAATGGTTATTGTTACGGAAATCATGCAACTAAAAATCGTTCAAAATTTCAGGATATTCATCAATATTCACTGAATAAAAACATGATCTTAAAATGCACGATTACTGTTATATATCACTCGGAAAAAATATTTTCTGAATAAAAATATATTTAAAAAGAAAATAAATGATAAGGCAAAGCTTAGATCGTTATTTCCGGAGGAAGGTTTTATGTTTGTTTTAAAAAGGAATAGTCTTTTATTAATGTTAAAGCAATCTAATTACGTAACCATGGAAATATTTTATTTTAAATAATTTTAAGAAGCTTTTCCTATTTTAAGTATTATTTATTCTGTTTGTAGCGTTCACTCTTCCTTAACATTATTGGCACAAGTAGAACAAACAAGCAATTTTCTATTATATTATATTCCTATAATAGAATATGAAATATTCTTTCTTTTATACTGTACTTACTAATTCAGAAGTCCTGGAAAAATAGCTTATTTTTGATTCCTTTTATTTTCATGAAATAATAAGGTTTGTAATATTTGCAAAGTTGCATGCCTTAATCAAGTAATCTAAACTCAAATGCTTTCTCTTACGTAATACATTATACAAAAACAAAACCACAGTAATGTTTTGCAAACCCTCAAATTTGTAACATTGAACAATTAGTAGTTTCTTTTCATTAATCTCGAGAAGGATTCTTAATTTGAATTACAGAAAATTACAAATATTTTCTAACCAAATGATGCGATATAAGTTAAATTACATCAAGATAAAAGTGTTATGATTTGAATTGGATATAGTGGTATATAAGTAATATAAAATTAAAAGGATAAAGTAGGTAGACGAAATAAATGACAGACTGATAGATGTTTGTAAAATGAAAATACTTGTTGCAATTAATCATTTGTAGGAAAATTGGTTCACAAAAGACTTCGTGTTAGAATAACAAGAATCGGATCTGATGTGCACAAGACCTGTTTCACTCAGTGAAATTATGACAAGATTTTTTTGTTTAAGAATGAAAATGAATTAAGAGGGATTCGAGTGAAAACGATATTGAATATTCCGTGAGGATAATTGATAAATTATGTTGTCCTTTTTCCTGACCGTCATTTGACTGAGGTTCAAAATTACGTGATCCGTCGCCAATAGCTCTCGTGTTGCTTCCAGCGCGACGTTAATAAAACCAAGCCAATCCTTTTTTATGATGACTCTTTATTTCATTTAGTGACCTTATTAACTATTTAATTAGACTTTAAGATGCATGTTGAATGATAAAGGGCTGCTGCTACATGATTATACTGTAAATATGTTAACTAATAATAACAGCATAAATAATTAGGATTTAATGACATAACAGCAATTCTTAACAAAAGCTAAAACTGTAGTTCACAAAATATGTAAAAGTCTATTTATGAATTATCAATAAATAGAGATGTATATGTTTTGTAAAACCTTATTTCAAACTATTAATTCAAGACATAATTTTTTTTCAAAAATTTACTAACTATGATTTTTATTACTGCTACTAATAACAAATTTAAACTGTGATAAATAACAAATATTTGCGATAATATATATATATATATATATATATATATATATATATATATATATATACATACATAATTAAAAAAATTATAAGTGTGTTTTAATGAATAAAATGTTTAAAAAAGTTTTAAATCATTATAGTAATAATGTATCTTTCCCTAACTAAGCTAAAAGTATATACGCAAAATAATTAATGAAAAAAATATATAATAATTGCTATCCACATCTGTTGTAACGCAATTTTTAAGTATTGAAATTAAAATATTACAAAAAAACAATGCATTTTTAATTTGTAATGATTTGCTTTAACTTGTGCAACGTAATAAATTGTAATATTCGGCTTTTTTGTGACTCGATGTTATTTAAAAAATAAATAGCTTTCTAAATTCTATATTGCAATTTCAATCTAAAGTTTGCTTATCCTTACTCATATCCTCATAGTAGTTTATTAAGGGATGCTAAACTTTTAAATCTAATAAAATATTCTTTTAAAATACTTCCATTAGGTTTCGTCAAATTTTAAACCTTCAAAGAATCTGAAAGATTTATTCAGTAAACTTGCTGCAACTATTTGTATAAAGGAAACAACTTTCAATTCATTTTAAAGTCATTCGCTTTTCGGTAATTGCATTGATTGAAAGATTTGAATTAAAACTTCCATAACATATCAATAGAAGTTTCTTAGTTTTGCTTTATTTTTCAATTTCTTGTTTCGTGCTTAAGTAGGGTTTTAATACTAAGAAATAAGATTTAAAATATTTACGCTGTTTTGAAAGCTACATATTATGCTTAAGAGATAGTAGAATCTTTAAAGTTTAATTTTCTGGAATATTAATTTATTATTGAGCAAACTCAGGGCTCTGAAAATGATATTACTTTGGTTTGGTTATAAGTTTCTTTGTTTAGAAACTCTCGAAGTATGCAGAATAATAAAATGTACCTTTTTTTTCCAAATGACAATAGCAAAATATTTCAAAATATAAAATGTGTATTGCTACTCATTGGAAATTTTTGTAATTTAGTTGATATTGTAGAGCATTCTTTCATGTATTTAACATTAATTAACGAGGATGAAATTTTCTAATTTTATGAAAATGAAACGGAAGTATTTTTATCTAATAAAATAAATAATCCAAAAACACAAATGTTGTTGCATTCGAAATCTTTCACCAGTGATAATAACACAAGAGGCATTCAATAATTCCTTAACAAACCCAAGAAATGGTGCTCGTAACATCAAAAATGGTTGGCTTTTAGTAAGTATCATGACTCAAAAGACAGCTGTCTAAGTCTCAGTTAGACGTATTCGTTATCATGACGCCTTTCGCATTTCAAAACATCTTCATCATAACGTTTCCAACCGATGAGACCATCTTAACGAGCAATAAAATTTTGATTTGGCAGCAAATGTCTGTGAAATTGAAACGAACTTATGAATCAATGCCCAATTTATTTCGACTCCATTTAACAAAAGGAAATCCCCAATGGTTACAATAATTTACTTTAATGATGCCAACTGTCTTGAAATAAAAGTATTTTTTAAACCATTAATTTAAAACATGTAGTCTGAAAGGGAGTTTCCTATGAGCTACCAAAAAGGAAAACAATCAAAGAAACTAATGTAAATAAAACAAAATTAGTTATTTATTCGAGTGAGACTTTGTAAAACTTTAAATATGCTTAATAGTACATTGTTTCATGAAAAACAAAATCTTTCGTTATTTACCGGAAACATACCACAACAATAGATTTTATTTTCCTCGAACTTTTGCGAAAAATCCCATTAAGTCCCTGGTCACAGTTACAAGCAAAAGTCTCAGAAAATCATTAGATAATTAATTATTTTGCTTCGTTTTATTTGAGAATTTCTGGCTCTTTTTTCGATTAAATTAGATAACTGAGATTTTAGGTGTTTAGACTACGGAACTAATAGATGTGGCACCCAAGTATTTCATGGGAAATTATAAACAAAGTAAATGAATCATTTATTTCGATATAATGTTTTTTTTTTTTTTTTGAAGTACACCCATTTAATTCACTTTGAAAAAAAAATTCTCTAATAAAATTAATAAATTTGCTTACAGTTGTAATTAATAAAATATGTGTCAAAAGACGTTCTTATATCAAAAAATTTTAAATACTTTTTTTAACAAAAATTTTAATGATTTTTGAAAAGATTTGCAATTGCAAATATACATGTGGTGACAGAAACTACGCTGAAAAATTGCAAGTTCATTTATTTCAATTAATAGATTCATGTTTCTATTCCTCATTTGAGTGAAGGTTGTGTCGTTGGTTTATTATCGTTTTTCTGTGCATTTTCCTTCGGAAATTTTTGTACTTTGATTTGCATTATGACATTTAATTTCTAACCAAAACGTGATTAGGAAAACTAGATAAAGAAAAAAATGTAATTAATTGAATTAAGGATAGTAGTGTACAAGCCAAATAGAATTGAAAGGGAAAAGGAAGAAATATAATTACGATAGATTTTTGCAAATATTTGTAGAAAAAATTGATAGATGTTTGCAAATAATTGATTTCAATTGCTGTAGATCATTTGTAGAAAAAAATTTGTAAAAAAATTGGTTACAAATCACTACCGGTTCAAGCAGGAATAATAAGAGTCTATTCGAAAAATGACTCATTCGATGTGAGTGAGTTGGTAAGCTGAGAATTTATTGTTCGATTCTAATCTGTCATTTAGCGTTGAGGGTGAAGGTCTCTGAGGAGGTGGTCCTCTCTAGGTGTGAAGGTCTCTGTGGTGAGTTAATCGAGAGAGAAGGATATTTAAAGTCTGGGTAGAACACTTTTTGAAGTCTGTTGCACTTGTTCTAGCGTCTCTTCACGGTGGTGGAGCGTGGAATTCTGCCACCTAGAACATTCCCTAAATTTACTGTCGCTCTTCTAAATTCCCCTATATAAATAAATAAAACAATACGAACACAGATGCATTCAGCGTGAATAAAATTAAATTACTTTTTGCTTAAAAGTGTTTAAATTATCACAAAAATGAATTTTGAAGAGTACTGTAATTGTACGTCTGTGGCGTGACCAATATCACAAGTTACCCTTACAATACACTTTGTAAATATTTTTATGAAGTGGTTTGAATTTAAAATTTCCAGCAATCAGTGAAACGTGACTTCTGTAGAATGGCTTAGAGTTAGTCAAAAGTTATTGTTATAATGAAGGAAACGTGCATTAAAAACTGTGAAAAATTTTGAACTATGTTGGTAGTTTAAAGCGTGATAAAGCTAAAGAGCTAATTTTGTCAAATGAAACATTTATATTATACCAGCGTTGATTAAGGGATATTTGTAGTAAGTTTAAAAAAACAATTTGTAAAAGATCAGTGACTCAGAGCCTCAATTTCAATTCATTTATCATTCAGCTTGAATAGAATTGATAAAAAGAACTATCTTGGTTTGTTTAAGCATAAAAATAGATGCGTTTAGGAGTAATTATCCCATATAAAGTAAGTTAAGATTAAAGGGACAAAAAAGAGTCTAGATTTCACTCAACACTAACCCACTACTTCGGAATTCAATTTCAGACGTTTAGTTTGAAATTCTATCCGTGTATCCAAAGAATCAAAATTATACCACTGCGCATAAAATGTTTCACGCCCTACCACACGTGAACATGATAAACTTTTCTTTACATAAAGTATTTGTATCCATACTTGAAAATGAAGTATTGTATGCACGGTTCATTGTTTTTTTTTTTTCTTCTCTTAGATAAAATGTCAAAGGAACACACGGTCCCAACAAGTAAGCCCTTTTAGACACATATATTATGTGCATCTCCCCCTTATAACTCTCCTCTTCATCATGTACATGAAACTAAGCATCTCTCTCTCTCATGCATGACTAACCTCTACAAAAACAACTAATGAGTAAGTAGTAGGGAGAAAACTCCTAACTTAAAAAAGAGGATCATCTAATGATTAAATAGTGATTATTCGCTGATCGGAATAAAATAATTTCAATATCTGCAGTGGGAGACTTGTTTTTCATTTGACTCAATATTTTTTTAATGCTCTAAATAAGAAGGATATAATAGATTTCATTTTTACTAGTTCATTTTTGCACTTAATTTTTTTGTGTTGCTTTGCAGTAAGACATAATTATTAATAGGCATGCAATATGTGGAATTATAGCACAGTTTGACGATTTATAAACATTTTCTTAACATTTACCGATTCGAAATTTTCACCTATCCGACGATCTGCAAGCTCATTTATGTCGAATAAGCAAGACTCTACTGTACATACAACTAAGTCATGATGTACTCGATAGTGTAGTAATATCGAAGTTTGGAGAAAATGATGACGAGGATTACCAACGGTGTCTACTTTGGTAAGTGACAGGAGCTCCGATAAATCCATCATGTAGTTATATTGAAACGCTAAATGAACGTCAATTTGCTGATGCTTGAAAATCTCTCCATTTTGACCCAGGATAAGAAGGATTATCTTCGTCTCGAAGGCGGTACCTTAATCCTTGTCATTTGCTCATTTAAGGGTTTCTAATAAGGCTGTGCTAAATATGCTGCATGGAATTGAAGCTATTTGAGTTCATGAGTTATATGAGTGCGATCTCTGCCTAGTCATCTTAAAATGCATACGAGTAAATAATAGCACTCATTTCTATGTAATCGAATGTAATGAAACAATACGACAAATGAAATAAATTTTATTCTAGTACTTTGATTAATAAAGATAAGAAAAAAAAGTTTCTTCCGAATAATATTTTACAAATCAAACCAATATTTTTTTTTATATTAAAGAAGTTTTTGTAATAAAAGCAATATTTTATAAAATAAATACTCTTTTTAAAAAATTGTGTAATCAATAGGAGTCAACATCTCTAATTTTATTCTAGTAATGAAATTTAATATTGCCTGATTTTGTATCCCAAATTATAAATTACAAGTTAAGTTTTTTATAATATTTCTATTACTAGTATGAGTGTTTTGATTTTGAAATTGAAATTTATGTATTTCGTATGCTGAAAAATGAATATTATATGATATAGCATCTAAATGTTAAAAAAAAGGCATTTGTCATATATAATAAAATACACATTTTTTACATATTAATATAACATGTGTTATAATAACGATGTAATATATATATAAGTGATTGTTACATTACAAAATTTTTGTATAAATAATGATTATGGTAAATATAAAATTGGTGACATGGATAGTTAAACTTAAGAATAAAACTGCATGATATAAAACAATTCACTCAGATCAGAAAAAAATAAATGCCGAAACGATAGAGTATTGCTTAGAAACAATGTTTTCTGTCACGACACATTTTATTAAGAAAAAAAAAATATTAGAGAGCGTAGAAGGTGAAATATTTGTATTTATTTCTTCCCTAATTTTCTATCATATAATTCGAAAATATAATATCTTATTAGAAGTGTTTAAGAAAAATTTGAGCTTGTAAGTTTTATCATTTCATACGTTTCTCGCGTGAAAGCTCAGAGAGAGAACACACAAACTCGTTTTAAAATAATCGGAACATGTTTCTTCTATTAATTCAAATATTTCTTCTATTTCTGTATAAGGTTTCCTGTATGCATTTGATAATTTTCATTTTATCCTTAACAGGACAAAGATTTTAAAACTTCCAAAAAAAATGAGCAAATATTTGTATGTTTCTGGTAAATATTTCAGTCTCCCATATACAAAGATAATGCAAAAGCTAACATCCTCGAGTTAAAAGTCATTTTCAAATAAACAAAGAAATCAGTGTACTTTATTATTATAATTTTATGTGTAAACGTTTCTGTTACGTTAGAAATATGAATGTAAAACATGATTTCTGACTCTATACTGTAGAAAGTTTACAAACTTATATTCCCCAACATGCATTTTTTATTTAAAATCTATTTACATGATATTGCGATAAAATTCATAACAATGGATTTTCAGTAAGGACTCATCCGGTGATAACATGAAATAAGAAGCTTTAATTGCGTTCTTTCTCTTACTCTCAAAATGTCTTCTCTTCTTATCCATTTCTGAAAAGGCGAACAAGCTGTCACAATATGCATATTCCTACTCTAAAAAGGAGAAATTGTATGCTTCTACGTATTACTTATGCTCATTAAATGATCCAATTGTCGAATTGAGTCCAAATGTCAAATATATCAACTAGACATAAGAATCAATCACTAGAAATGAGGAACATATTTCAAAAGAAAATAATAGAAAAAGTAACCTATCTCTACGAGCATAAAGATTTATTGACATTTAGGTTTTATTTTTTTTCTAGAAAAGAAATATTTAAGCAGTCTGGTTTAATCACGTATTATGTTTATGATAGTAATGAGAAGTTTTCTTTTATCTTCAATTAATAAGAAATGAAAAATTAATTGAAATATATTCAACTTCCTTTTAAATTTTAAAAAAATTCTATTTTCGATGATTAATGTTAAAATTTCTCTATTTTTCTCTTATTTTACCTTAGTTCCATGAGTAACATTAAAAACATTTTCATTATTATTTCCGCGTACGTGAACTTTTCTCGACTGCCTCATGAATAAAAAATAGTATCATATCTCCATTCGTTCTCATTTCTCAATTATTTCAGAGTCAATCTGTTATTATAATAACAAAGGAGAAGATTTGCATTTCGAATTCACTCGGCAACTGTGCACTCTAAAATACGAACTTTCTCATCTATATACAGCGCACGATCCCAGAAAGGGATTAAAAGCTCGGCTAATCGCAGTTATGACTCTGACTTTGCGAATCATAAATACAGCAGCCTTTTGACCTGGTAATTATCGCGAGGAGACCGAGATATCTTAGAGGCAGGAAGTCGCTATAATAATTCTTATCTGTACCAAATAGGCTCAGAATAAATTGCAACATATTTTCGTGCATTCTTAAGATTTGAAGTTCCTTTGTATGAAGAAGAATCTATAACAATAAATCAACTCCAAAATATTTATAGGTCAACATACAAATATTAATATTATAGCATTTTTAGACTATGAATTACTTAGGTAACTCATTATCTAGTAACTATTACCCTCCGAGTAATTTTGGAAAATCAGACACATTAATTAACAAAGTGATGATAATTCGATTATAATTATTGATAGTTAGATTGATAAGTGATGATAATTAATGATAGTTCGATTGATAAGTGATGATAATTATTGATAGTTCGATTGATAAGTGATGATAATTAATGATGGTTCGATTGATAAGTGATGAAAATTAATGATAGCTTGATAAAATATTTATAATATCACACTTAGAATGAACATGTTGGCTATTGGCAGAATTTCCAAGAGGGCCAAACTCATCCAAGGGACTATGAGCTACAAACCGGCCACTGGAAGACAATCACCTCCTAATTTTGAAATCAAAATAGATAAAGCTTACAACGTACTTACATAGAAGAAAATGATGTACACGACAGGCATTAAAAAAACTGACAGTAGGGATATGATGTTTAATGAGCGAAATGACACAATACAAAAGTGTCCACAAATTCGATCACAAAAATAAAGCAGTAGACAAAAATATGTACATGTGTACAAAGTATACAATTACTATTACAAATAAGGTTAGTTGAACTATTAAGAAACGTAATAAGAAATTGAAGGTATTATAAAATTGGTTAAGTAATTTTACGAATCGTAGGCATGCAAGATTTAAGCATGGAATGCAAATTAGGATTTTCACTCACAAAATTCAACCAAATAGTTCAATTTAAAGGAAAATCCTTGTAAAAATCAGTATAAGTTGATAATTTTTATTTAATGATTTTAATAAATCTGATTTGTTTCTGGTATTCTGCAGATGCAATATTGATGATAAACTGTCTGAATAAATAGAAACTTTGAAGTTATGAGAGACGGGACACAAAATGGAAAATCCGATTGCCGAAAGCTCGGCCTGGAAAACTGAATTACAAGAATTCCATTTAAGTATGTTGTATTTAGGACCCCCCGGTGAAAAATATACTTGGCAAATCCAGTTTCAGCGCTATTCATGACAAACAACGGAAGCAACCCTACTTTTAGATTTCTGTTTGATTTTCAATGTATGATGATGAATTCAGGTCACACCGACAGTGATTACTTGACTGAAAATGAAGGCGAAAACTCTACGTCACACCAATCAAATTTGATTAGGCCATAAATGACCACTGAGTCGAAACGAACTTATGAATCAATGTAAAATTTGTTTCGGCTTCGTTTAATAGAAGACAGCGCACAATTTTACTTTCATGATACCAACTGTCTATAAATACAAATATTTTTTGAATCACCCTCATATATTAAATTTAAGCTATCTCGGATTGTATTTGGAAATATAAGGTGATGCTCTGTACCACAACACCTAGCACTTAGAAGATTTACAAGGGCCCATAACTGCAAAATATGAACCATAAAAATGTTTTGTACATACTGCCATCGTCATCTGGCCGAGTCCCTCCCGCTTTCCCTCGTAACCATTCGGGAATCTTCTACACGAATGAAGGATGCGTTACGAGTGATTCGTTCTGACAAAGCTGTTTCCGACGCTCTTTTTTCATCGTAGGTTTTATTAGTTGATGGATTGCTTTTCTGAAATCATTGTGTTCCATCGAAGGGGTGATCGTAAAAGCGTCGTTGAAATGCTCGTTTTTATTGAAAGGCTTAAAAGGGGGGGAGTGACGATTTTAATAGGAACAGGGGCCATTGCGTTAAAGAGGAAGTTAGGTAAGATTTATCATTGTTTGATAAAAGATATTGCTTAGAAGGTGGGTAGAATAAATCAGTTTCAAGATCTTCAGATATCTTTGCATCAAAATTAGAAAAATTACGACATTTAAATTCTTCTCTGATGTAAATATTCAAAATAATTGTTATTAACATGCACTAACATCCATCTGCTTTGACAAAAAGGTGTCGTCAAAAATTCATGGGCATATAAATAATTATAATGAAATATAAATAATTTTAATGAAGAAAAGCTTCGCATGCTTACAATGCATCAATAGAAATTTATAAATTCAGTTAAGTGATATTAATTTTGATACAAATACATGAATTAAGAAATTAAAAATAAAATAAATATTAAACTGCTGTTTGTAGAAAATGCAACACCATGAAGGAATCATCAGAATCAAATGAAATTCGCAGCAAATGTCAATTATAGGATATTATGCAAATTAATAAAGTTTCAGAGCCATCGCGCGTGCGCGGCGCGCGCAGCGCCCTCTGAATTGATGATGAAAGCGTATAAATAAAGTGCTGTAGCGGGACGTTGAAAAAAGTCTATGATTATTTGTTAGTGGCAAACGTTTAGTGAGACCTGAGTATGCCTCCACGACGGAAGAATAAGAAATTCAAGCAACTTACGGAGTTTGAACGAGGGAGGATAATCGGCCTTCGAGAAGGAGGATTTTCCTATCGCGCAATAGCAGCTCGTATGCAGCGGAACAGTTCCACAGTGATGCGAGTTTGGAAGCAGTGGACCGACGAGCACCGAACAACTCGAAAAACAGGCACTGGACGACAGAAGGTGACGTCAGAGCGCGATGATCGACACCTGCTCCGCATGGCGGTGAATGATCGCACAGCTTCCTCCAGGCAGCTGGCAGCACGTTGGTCTACTGCTACAGGTGTACAATTGTCGGCTTCGTCAATTCGTCGTCGTCTGCTGCGCCGTGGATTGCGTGCAAGGGTGCCTTTATACAGGATTCCCCTCACGGCGAATCATCGACGGCTGCGTCGGCAGTGGGCTCTTGAGCACAGAGACAGGCGAGCTGATTGGCACCAAGTTGTCTTTTCAGATGAATCACGCTTCAATTTGTGGACCCATGATGGCCGTGTTCGTGTTAGACGTTATGCCGGTCAACGCTGCCTTCCTGAGTGTATTATTGAACGACATAGTGGTCGAACACCCGGAGTTATGGTCTGGGGTGCGATTTCGTATCATGGACGATCCAATTTGATACGAATTGAGGGTAATCTCAATAGCAACAGGTACGTCCGTGAAGTGCTACAGCCCGAAGTCGTTCCTTTCCTTCAAGGCATCCCTGGAGCTATCTTTCAGCAGGATAATGCACGCCCACATGTTGCGCGGACTGTTCGAGACTTCTGTTCAGCACAACGCATGCAACTTCTTCCTTGGCCTGCTTATTCACCGGATATGTCGCCTATTGAGCACGTGTGGGATATGGTTGGTCGGCGTCTCGCTCGTGATCCGCGTCCTGCAGTTTCCAAAGACGAACTTTGGTTGCGCATACAAGCGATATGGAATTCTCTTCCTCAAGCAGATATTCAACATCTGTTTGACTCCATGCCACGTCGTATAGCAGCACTTATTGCAGCGCATGGTGGCTGCACCAAATACTGATTTCGGACGCTTAATTTGTTTCTTTTGTTTTGAAAATTTCATCATTTATTTGTATCAGTACAAGTCGTTTCTGCATTAAATTTCATTTGATTCTGATGATTCTTTCATTGTGTTGCATTTTCTACAAACAGCAGTATATAAACAACAGTCACCGAGGAAATGAGATGAAATTTAAACACCAATATCAAAAAAGGAATTTTTTCATACCATTACTTTAGGAATTTTTAAAAGCGTGATTTCACAAATATGGAAATATTAGTTAGGTACATATTTTATGGTTATTTTAAAAAACGTAATATTTTTTTAAAGATTATATAATAAATGATCTATAACCTTGCATTATAACAAATAATATGCTATATAATTAAAATTCTAAATTTATATTTTGCAAAAAATGTGAATGTATTTATCTATTAAATTGTAAAGAAAATTGTTAATTTAATATATGTGGGACACACTTCTATTCATATAAACATTAGAATTGATCAAAATACGACTAGATCAAAAATTAATAGAGTAAAAAACTGCCATAAAATTGATATAAATCATATTTACTTGCACAAACTGGGAAATGTTCAAATCCCTGTTATAAAACTTCAGTATAACTGTAAAATATATCCTGGTAAAGAAAATACTATTTGAGTTATATAGATAATATTTATCCATATGAGCTTAATGTATTGTGATTCAACAAAAATATTTTTTATATATAATCAAACAGAAAGACGAAACAGTTTACAAAAATTGCAATCATAATAAAAGCAAGGTAAAATAACAAAGAATTAGGTTTCATATATGAATAGTTTTGAAATATATGAAAGCTTTCTTCCAATTAAAAGTATCCCAATTAAAAACGCCTTTACATGTTCCGAAAGTGGGTAGATTTGTTTTTAAATGTAACTTATGCATTAACATATGAAACATTTTTTAAATTGGGTTTGAAAAGAATATAAATGATTTATTAATAATAAACATTAGTTTGTTATTTCAGGAAATTTTAGTACTGTAATCGATACAGTTTTTAGAGGTATAAAGAGCTTTTGAAAACTTTAGGATTTTGAGTTTTTATAGAAATCATTTGATTCAGACAAAGGCTTATGATGAAGTTAATAATTTTATCAACAAACGTGTTATTAAACATAGTATATCAATAGAAGAATTGTATGTGTGCACGTACAATATTAATAAAGATATTAGTATTATAAATATTATGTGTAAAATAGTATAAGAAATCATGAATTAAAAACCCAAAACACATAATCACAATAAAACTTGATAATATGTTATGTGGACAAAATTCCAGGTAAATAATTGTACTAAAATTCCAAGTTTATATGAAAGTATTAATTTAATTTGATTTTTTTGTAAAACCCTAGAAATAAACATTGCTTCAATAAGAAAAAAATAGTGTGTAAAAAATGAATGAAATAGAATTACTGTTCTATTTAAAAATTACTAAAAATAAATTTCAAAATATCTTTAATACTCCAAAATTCCATAAAGACACCGTTAAATTTGGAACAGTTACTAATAGATAAAATACTTACATTACAAAAGAAGATAAATTATTACAAAAACTATTGTACAAGATGCTAATAATAAATATAATAAAACTTCTTTCATTAAAAATAGCTAAATTATAATTAAAAATATTAATGACAAAGGTTTATTAAACTTACTAAGCAAAAGTTCCGATATAACGCGATTGAAAATTTCACTTTAATATCTTGAAAAACAAAAATGAATACTAAAAACAATCTAATATATATATTCACTATGATTCTCAGACACTTATGCCGGACCAGTCTGGGGCGATGCTGGAATGACCCTCCTAAATTTCTGGATAGCTTAAATATTATAATACTCCGAGAAATTCTCAATTATTTATAAGAAATAGAGACATTCAGGACTCCTTTAATTTATCCGCCCTGAAAAAGGCTTTATTATTAAAATAGCTAGAACGCTTTACGCCAATCTTAAAACTATATGAAATAGGGCCCTCCAAAGAATTTAATATCGCATAATTGTCAACTGTATTCATAGAAATCGAAGTTATCTTAATATAATTTCCTTTTAATTCTTAATTTTAAATTACAATATATATTTTTTCATTACAAAAATCCTCTCTAATAACTTCTTTTTTTTCTTTTCGGTTAAAATTCATTCAAATTTTAGAATTTTCTTGCGAAATTTCAACCAAATTTACGGATTAAACCTTCTTCCATGCGAAATGGAGGAAGGTTTAACCTCTGACTGGCTGGTCAGCTGAAGTATCTCCTGGTGCAAAACTAATTTTATCCCCAAAGCATTCTGTAAGAGATGTTAAAAAACTTCTCTCTCTCTCTCTCTCTATTTATATATATATATATATATATATATATATATATATATATCATTCCCAGATTATTAGCAGACGAAACACAAAATTTCTAAAACTTTTTAACCGGAGATTAGAAGCTTAAGTGCCTCAAGTAAGGTCAAATTAATAAGACTTTGGATAAATGTTTCGCCCATTTTAACTTTAAAATTGAAAAAAAATCTACGATAAAACTGCTAAAGTAAAATTGCAAAAATTCTAAGTGTTTCTTTTAAAAAAAAAATATTTAATTTCATTTAAGGTATCCGACTAGGTTGAAAAAGCCTTTTTTGATGAAAATTTCGATTCTTTTTTTCGGATTGTAAATTAAAGCTCCACTTTTTAAGATTCCAAAACAGTCCTTATTATTACTTTATGTTTGATAGAACTCAAGTTATAGCTTTTTTAATAGTGTGCTGTTATTGAAACCGAAACCGGAATTAGTGACATTTGTGACAGGAAGTTGACGATTTATCTTTTTTTAAAGCACTATTTCCCTAAAATTATGTTTTAAAACCTCAATTTTAATTTTCTACTTACTAAGCCACGATTTATTAATAATTATTTCAAGCAATTCTGTTTAAGATGATTGGCAACAGAGATTTCGACTACCGCTTATAACTGTTTGTTTACATTTTTCGTTCGTATAACTTTGCTAATCGTTAGTTTTTTCCCCCTATACTTTGCTTTAATTTCAGTTCTTTATTTGTAAGACATTCATTTTAAGTTTATTTTTCTTGAAAATATGGGCAAAAGTCGTTCTTATCGTCCACGCAAAAGGAGGTTTTATGGAAATCAGAACGCTAGTACTCTTACTGAGTCATTCTGTGAAAGAGAAAAGACTGCGAGCGAAAGGAAACTACAGCATAGTAGCAAATCTGAGCATGCTGAAATAATTCATCAGGAAATTTAACAGGAAATATTATTATCGACTTACAAATTTTACTTAGTGTTTTTTCAGTCTTGCGTTGTAAAACTGAAAAGTGTGGAGAAAGTTGTTTGTTTCAAGTGGAGGATTCAAGATTTGGACTTTCCTCAAACTTTTCTCTACATTGCAAAAACTGTAACTTTGTATTTTCCTTTTGTTCGTCCAAGAAAAAAGACAAAATGAATGAAATTAATACTTGTTTTGTGTATGGTTTGCGTTTAATTGGAAGAGGGTTATCTGCAGGAAGAAAGCTATGTGCCATCTTGAATCTGCCTCCCTTTCTTTCAAAGCTTGAATTCCGTTAACAGGAAAAGAAAATTCTTTGTGCTGCTGCTTGCGTTGGAGAAAAGAGTATGAATGATGCTGCAAAAAGTATTCGATAACTTAAGAAATGTCTAAATGATGTTACAAATTGTGATGTTTCTGTGGATGGTACCTGGCAGCGCCGTGGGTATTCATCATTAAATGGTTGTGTTAGTGCCATATCTGTAGACAGTGGAAAAGTTGTGGACTTTGAGACTTTATCTCAATTTTGCAGGAAATGTAATTCCGAACTATCAAATCACAAAGGCCACTGCAATCACCATAAAGGGTCTTCATCGAACATGGAACCAGTTGGTGCTTACCGTATTTTTGAAAGGACAGAAAATCGCAGGATGTTACGGTAAACTGACTACTATGGAGATGGAGACTGCAAAGCTTAAGATTCCGTAAAAAATATGTACGGAAAAGATTCGGTTGCAAAATTAGAATGCATTGGTCATATTCAGAAAAGGGTTGGAACAAGGCTTCGTAAGCTGAAGAGTACAAAAAAGGAACTTGGTGGGAAAGGAAAACTGACTGATAATTTGATAAACAAATTACAAAACTATTATGGAATCGCAATAGGAAGCAATGTTGGGAACATAGAAAAAATGCAGTCTGCTGTAATAGCAGCTTTTTTTCATTGTTGCTCCGCAAAACATGGACAGTGCCCTGTTGGACCGAAAAGCTGGTGCAAGTTTCAGAAAGCGAAAGCTTTGAACAAATTATTTCTTGAAAAATCACCAGTATTGCCCCAAAATATTATTAATATTGTCAAGAAAGTTTACATCACTTTGTGTGATCAAAGTCTGTTAAAAAAATGCTTGCATGGAAAAACTCAAAATTCCAATGAATCCTTCAATTCAATTCTGTGGCAAATAGTACCAAAAGAAGTATTTGTGGAGCACCAGACATTACTTTTAGGTGCTTACATTGCTGTTGTGCAGTATAATAGTGGATTTAATGGCTTGTTAAGTATTTTAAATGAAATGAACATTGTCCCTGGATATAATACTATACAGGGACAAATAGCATTTGATGATGAGCGTATTGAAGACGCAAAACGCCACTCACTGCCAACAGCAAAAACTTCTAGAAGAAAGCTTCGCGCCATAAGAAAAAAAAGAAACATAAAAATGGAGGAAAAGGAAGGAGTGACTTATAAAACTGGAGAGTTTTAACTTATTCTACTGTCAATTTTAACATAATTATATATTTTGAATGTGTTTTTCAAAAATAAAATTTTCACGAAATTTTTTGCTTGAAAATTGAGACATTTCCACGACAGTTTAACTAAATTAAATGAAATTTAGTGCATATATTTCAAAATCCCCTCAGAATGTTACAAACCACTGGTTCTGAGATAATTCCATTCAATCATGTTTTATAGTTCTTTTCTTAAGAAAACATAAATTAATTTTGACGAAAAATCATTAACGTCAATTGCGATTGCTTATAAAATATTTCTTTTTTAAAATATTTGTTAATATGCAGTTTGTGACACTTCAGAGGGATTATGAAGTATATTTACATAAAACAAAAATTTATTATGGCCATTATTTTTTAAATTATGCTGTTTTCCTGACATGTAAAATTTTGCTAAAATTTCATAAAGAGCATTTCTTTTTCAAAACTTAGATGTAATATATATGTATATATTTTTATACTCTCAAGTATTTGTGATATTATGAGTCTTTTTCAATTATTTCTCATTATAAAATTTTCCTGGTTGTCAATTTTGAAAAATTAGTCCACGATCCTTGTAGGATGAGTATTGAAAAATTAAAATGGCTCTCACTACCATCAACAAAAACCTCCACAAGAAAACTTAGGTCCATTAGAAAAAAAGGAGACATCACTATTGAGGAGAAGGAAGGAATATGATGTAAAACTGGAGAGTTTTAAGTTGTTTCCTTAATATTAACTTTAAGTAACTTATAAATATATTTTTTAAATGTGTTTTCTGAAGAATTAAAAGTTTACCAAAAGTCATGCATGAAAAACGTGATATCTCCAAAGCAATCCAACCAAATTCACATTTATTAACAAGTCCTTGGGAGTGTAGACCGCAGGTTTAAAGATAGTTACATTTGGCCACATTTTGCAGTCTTTTTCGTTCCAAAGCATGTAGTAATTTTGATGAAAAATCATTAACATCAACTTCGAATCCTTATAAAAAATTTATTTTTGAAAATAATTGTTATTCTGCGGTCAGTTACACTTTACAGGGAGCAAGAAGTATATATATGAAATAAAAATCCATTATGTCTATTATTTGTTTAATTATGCTGTTTTTCCTAACATTGTAAATTTTGCTAAAATTTCATTAAAAAAACACCTTTTTTCAAAACCTAGAGGTTATATATGTATATATATATATATATAAATTTATTGCTATTGGAGTCTATTTCTATCACTTGACACTAAAAGACTCTTCTGAAAAGTATTTTTTAAAAAATTGGTCTTCGAACCTAGTCGGGTGCCTTAATTTTATAAAACTAATAATGATTTGCAAATTTATAATTAAATTTTATTACAATAAGCTCTTTTCGATTTTTATTTACTGGCTGTTAAAAATTGTGCTATCATTAAAAAACCTATTTATCTATTTACTAAAATTATTATTCTTTGCTATGAGAAATGTTAAAAAACTTAAATGGACTCGAGGATTTTTTAAAAAAGTTACTACATGCGATTACACTATTAGTTACATTTCCCATTTTAAATAAGAATTTCTAAAGTAATCGTATACTTAGCTTAATACAATAGGTACAAAATTACCCATAATTGGGAAAAAGATCAGTATTTTTCGAAACTAAATTTGTATTATTTAACATACAATTAAATACTATTCAACACCTTTTTACTATTAAATATTTATATTTTCCTGAACATTTTAGCATAATAAATGTTTTTCTTCAAAATAAAATTTAATTTTTTGATACAACTGTTAAATATAATCAAACATCCTTCTTGTTCTGTTAGAAAGCTGTAAAAGTTCAATCGTTAAAGTCGCCACCATTTTGGCCAACTATATTTATATTGAATCATTAATTCCAGTTGGGCTTATTCTTCACTCATGGGATGGAATAATAAGCATTTAGGCGCAATAAATGGAACTAATATTTTTATATCCTCAGTTAATGCAATAGAGAAGTCAGACGAATTAAGATAACAACATAGGTGTTATCCTCATCACTTACGTTTTAGGACTCTATTACCTAAGATATTTTGAAGCACACAGACACAATTCTTCTTCGTTGTAATTATTCGATGTGTTATAAATACTGAAAAATTTCTTGGAATTAAGTAATTAATCAATGACTTTTATTTTTACTGTATTAATATACTTACTTGTCATGTTATTTTTAATTATTGTTTTTCAAATTCTCAAGTTTATTTTCCGGTTTATTTAAAATGATTCATCCGATTTTAAAATTCCATATTTTCATGAATAAACGGAACACAATAAGTAATGTATCAGTTCAAAGGAGAGATACAGAAGTTTCTTACAAGTGTTCGACATAATTTCCTATAGTTATACGTATAATGTCGATTCGATACGTAAATTTCTGCCGAACACATTCTAAAGTGATAGTGATAATTGATTGTAAAGCAGCAGAAATCCGTCAGGTTCAAATACATTTGTAGTTATTGCGCATACACTTTATCTTTTACAAGTCCAAAAAGGAAAGAAGTTCTGTAGGACCATATCGGGTGACTTAGGTGGTCAGATGTGTAACATCAAGTAATCTTGTCCACTGCGATCGATGCGAATTTGAGGTAGCTTTGGGAAAACTTCCAAAATAGCTCTCATGAAAGAGCTTCATGAAAAGCTCACGAGAACCACATCTATACCTTCCTTTATATCCAAGCATTATTTATCTTTATTTTTCTATTATAAGGAAAAGATGTATTTCTTTAATTGAATTAATTAAAATGTATTAATAAATAATTTTGATTAATTATTTTGATTTAGTTTCTTTTGATTAGAATATCGTATATCTCTAACAATCTGTAAAAACAGGCTTTACTCCTGGATCTCGTGAGAGTGGACCACTTTAATTGATTTACGAGCATCCAACCCCACACACTTCTGTTTCCTAAGTCCCATTACCCTGTCTTCCACTAAATCACTGGTTCACTAGGCGTAGAGATGAGTTGATCGAAATCAAATCGTTAAAGAGACTGGGGTACACTTTTATAGCTCTTACTTTCAACCCTGGGGCAAATGCGACGGCTGCGCGGCTAATTATATCGTAAATTCTTCATTTTTAATTAATCCCTCGATTCGAGTTTGACTCTGCTTCTAACCTATTCTTTGCCACGTATACAAAGATGATATATCATTTTTCCATTCACAGATTTGTGTACTAGATATGCAAGCCTTACTAAAGCTATGACTTTTAAACAATATCTATTATGGTATTTAAAAAGAATAAGAGTTTTGTTATTTGCTGGTCTTATATGATTTTAGACTGAATTCTAATAAAAAAATATTTCTAAGAAAAATAAGGAAACAATTCACTATAATTATTGATTTTTTTAATTAAAGGAATGAGATTGAAACTTAAGACATGAAAAGGAATGAACTTGGCATTGTTCTGAATAACTTTTTAAAACATTTTATTTAATGCCTACACCTTTCCATTAAAGTCCACATATATACTCAACTCATTTATCGATCATCTCTTTATTTCATTTCATTCAAGTCATGTGTATGGAGAGATTATACCAGTAATGTTATTTAGTTATTTAAAATTGTTCACTATTTATCTGGAAGACTTTATGGTTAAATTGTGATTACCAAACCATTGAATTAAAAATCCCTGTCCAATTGCTCCACTCAAAGGTATTTAGAAAAAAGATGCTTGATGACCACCTCTGGTTTATTGATAGCGAAATTTGTTACAGGATATTCGAAATATCTCCGTTTAAAATGATTCTTAGAGAATTATCAGTGCAACAAGTTTAAAGAACAAATAATACATAAAAATCAACCAAGAAAGCCACTAATTGTTTCCTAAATAAAATGATATTTTTTACAAAATTTAGATATTTATATATGTTACATATTCGTGGAACAAATGATTGATTGATTATTATAGAAGCACTTAGAAGCAACACGAGGGCGATTAGTGGAGGAGCAAATGGAAGCTAGAATTTAACCCAAGAAACTTCTAATTAGTTCCAAAAGAATAAACTGTTATAAATTATTGTTTAAGGAAAAATTTATGAATGAGTATATAAATGAAACATTATATGTATTTTTAAAATAATGAAACACAAACAAATAATTTAGATAATTATTTACGTAACATACTATAGAAACAAATGGAAGATATCAGTTGGCTAGTATAATTCCTTATTCATTCTTATAAAATATACTGATATATTTATTTTAAGAGAGAATTTTGACCAATGAGCTTAAAAGTGAAACTGCATATGTGTGTTCAAAACAATATTACGTAATCAAATAATTTATTGAATTATCTGCATTACACTTTCAAGAAACAAATGGAAGATTGAATTTCCATAAGATTACTTCTAATTTTGCTTCAGAAGATAAGGCTGATATTCTATATTTTAAAGAAGCATTTCGTGCAAATAATTTTAAAGTAATAAATTGCATGTATTTTTAAATTAATCTAGGGAAATCACATTTTTAGTGAAATATAAAAAAAATTATACAATAATAAAATAATATATAATAACATCACATGCAATTGGGAAGAAAAATTATACCATCTTGAAATCGGTAAAATGCATTCGGTTTTTGTGGATGCGTGATGACAGTAGTTTTTAAAAAAATTGCTTTTCTTTTGGGATGTTCGTGCGTTGTTGTAAAGAAACGAACTGACCCCAGTTAGCTTTTAACACAAGAGTAAATATCGATTCTCTACTGAGAGTTTTTTCATGTTGAAACAAATGGCGTGTTTCATATGAGCAACGATATTTTTGCTTAGACATAATGCAGGATTTTGTCTTTTTAGAAACTGTATTGAACAGCTAATTCATCCACTAATTTTATTATCATCCTACGAAATTTTCGTGATCATTATGATAAAAATTGGACATGTTTAAAGTAAATGTTAAATATATGGCCTGCTGTAGAAAGATCTGTTGAAAAAATTGATATATTTAAATGCAACATAAAATTACTATTAATAACATACGAATTGAGAACAGATAAACGGTTTTCTAATCTTAAAAATTATTCCATTATAAATTAAAGCGAGAGAAAATTCATTTAAATGTTAAAGTTGAAATTCGACATAGTTACTGTTAAAATATAACTTTAAATTTAAGCTTCGGAACAGAAATCGGGATCTATTTCAATTTTCCAAACAAATAAATTGGATTTTCATGTTAAATTATTGAGATGGAAATGAACCTGACATTTCTGAAAATGTTTCTAGTTACTAATTGTGGCATTAGGCTGACGTGGAAAGATCGAATAAATGAATAGTCAATTAGAGCAAGTATCAATTAGAGCACTAAAATAATTGAGATAACTTTTTTGATTTGAACGAATTTTGAATTACAAATGTAATGTTGAGAATTTAATAAACTCATTTCAAACCGAAATATATATACTAAAAATTATTATAAACTGTCGTAACTATGTTCTTATCCTACAACGTAAAAATACTTTTTCTGCCGTTTAAATTTAGGCAAGTATCGTTTTGTAGTTAAGCTGTCTAGGGTTTTTAAGCCAAAATGTCTAACAGGAAGAAAAACATGAGTAGCATTTTATAATAACATATCGCGTTTTGTTGGAATATTATTCTTACAAGATTTTATATATATTACTTTGTTCATATTTATGTATGTCTTTCCAGTTTAAGATTTGTATTTGAATTTTAATTAATTTTCTCTCTTCCGATTGAGAGGAAATTTCGAATACATGTAGAAACATGTATGACAATATAATTCTATCTTATGTTCAATCAGTGTCGAAATTAAGGTGAGCCTTATATATATGCATTGCACTTAACAATGTCTTATTTTGTGTAAGTTTTACACACACATATAACCCCATAACTGTCTTAGACATACATATCCAAACTAAAAAGAAATAAATGCAAATAAGCAAAAATTATAATTATACCTTTATTTAAAGACGGGCAAAAAGATGTAAAATATTTTAATGTCAAATAATATATAATTTTAAAACGCTTCAGGCGTTGATACTGCTTTTGATCTCATATTCAATGTGTGTAGATATGGATATTTGTATGTAGAGATGGTACTTAATATATGTACTGGTAATTACTTAGGTATCACAGTTAAGCGCATCCAGTTTTTATCAATTGTATGTTATTTTACATTTTGGATGAAAATTATTATTTTACTTATATTTATAATAATTCATGCATTTCGGTTTTGTGGTATTCCCATCTAGAAACACAATACTGGAGCCACAAAATCAAATTTTTTTGCACATTTACATTTAAATTCTACTTAAAATACTCATGTTTAAAGAAGCAAAACATGAGAAGAAATAAATTTTATTTCATTTCTAAGATTATACAAAAAATTTTAATAAATAAAAAAAAAATATTTCTCATATATAATGTATAAGATATAGAATACAATTTCAATTTCAGAATAAATAATCGTTTAATATATTGAGTTGCTTAAATATTAGAATTTAAAAAAAATGAACAAAATCCTCATCATTCTGATCTAAGAATTATTTAGCTTTTATCTGTGGGTATATGTAAGGTACAAAGTCTGGGAAAATAATCTCCAAATAATAGATGATCTAAAAATTTCTATAATACTCAAAGGATAGAAGAGGCCACACCCAACATTCTGAAATTTGTTTTTCGAAATATGTACAAAAACGAGTTTTGTTATGCCTCCTACAATGGAGAATATTCTGAAAATGTGTTGTATGCGTGGGTAAAAAGTTTTTCAACAATATGTTAGAAATGAGCTTTACAATTAGTATAAAAGCAATTATTTTAAAATTTAATATTTTTCTGTAAAAAATAAAGGGCACCAGGTGTTTAAGAAAAAAAAGGGTTAAATGGAAGAATAACAAATCCCGCAATTGGAATGTACTCGTAGAATATTTTATTAGGTAATAAATATTCTCCGCTTTTCACTCTGTGATGAAAATGAATTCATTTATTGCAAGGTAGAGTCTTAAATGTTTTCATCTTGATGAAAGAGAACATTTTCAATACAGAAGGAAATGGTTAATATTTCTTAATTATTAAAGATTGATTTACTTTATTAATGTACATTAAAACGAGCACGAGGGCTATTGGAGATGGACCTCGTAGTCCTGAACCTCAGTTGAGTGACGAGGTCAACGTCTGAGATGGAACATCCTTCTCCTAACTTCCACACTAACCCACAGGAGGACTTTCAACTATGACAGATTTAACTTATTCTCCATTTCTCTGTGTGAAGAAAATGAATTCGTTTATCACTATGAAAAACAATTATGGTTCTAAATAATTTTTCTTCTCAGGGAAATAGAAAATATTTAATTCCAAGAAATATATAACTAAGCAATGAAGATAGTCTTTCTTAAAATATAATCAAGAATAAAATATATAGAAAATTATCACGGAGAAAAATGTGTCGTTAACACAATTAATTTCTATGTAATATTAGTATATGTATTTCTATGTATAGTTCATATATATATATATGTGTATGTATGTGTGCGTGCGTGTATGTGTGTGTGTGTTGAATCGAATGAAATACCTTTAGATTCAAATATATGTTCCAGAAAATAATATCACTTTCTTATAACAATTTCGTCTGCTGTGCTATATTCGTACTTAAGAAGAAATGGTAAAAATACCGAAGAATCTTTTTCAAAAGATACGGATAAATTTATTTGATGATAATTTTATTTATTTAATTTTACATTATAATTACGAAATTTTAAATTACCAAAGCAGGGAACTAATCGTAATTATTTTTAAAGCAATTAATGATGAAAAATATATTATTGTCTAAAATTAACTGGCATCAGGGTGTACAGATATTTCTTAACGTTTTTCCATTTCACTAAACATTTAATAATTTTTTCCTTTGTCAAAACATTTCAACGAAATTAAAATCTTTCAAAATGACATAATCTGGAGCTTTTCCATTTTTAAAGTATGTTAATGTATTAAATCCTTTGGCAGTTTCTTTCTAAATATCTGAAGTATAATAATAACAAAAAACATAATTGTATTTTTGACTTAATCCAGTACTTAACAACTATTTTTCTTCGAACTTTATGGAATGTTTCTCAACTATTTTAAATCGTAAATTAATGAGCAATCAATTTTTTTATTTATATTCTTACTCACCCATTAGCACTTTATATTTTTGTTTCTGTAATCCTCTTATGTAGTAGTTGACATTAGGATTTAATGATTATCAGCTTCAGCATGTAAAAGCATTTTTTTCTGTTCGTCTGTTGATCCAAGATTTCGAATGTCGTATCATAAAGAAAAAGGAAAATTATCCCGTCTGTATTTCCTCCACAGACAGTTTAAGAATAAGGAAGTGAACATTAACTTTGAATTACATGGAAAGCCATTCATGTGAATTTTTATCTTCCAAATTACATCATTTTTTTTTTCTTTTTTAAAAAAACATTTTGATTTAAAAAGGAATTTAGTAATATTTTTTTTTCGTACTGAAAGAATATTTGAAGTTTTGATAAAATATTTTTTTAAAGAAAATAAATTTACTCACACATTATACAAGTAGTCATAAAGATAATTTATTACAATTGTTAATTTTCGTGACATTGAAAAGCGAAACGAGATATATTGGCAACGGACCTCGAAATGTTGAACCTCAACCAATTACGAGGATGACACCTGACCTCATCTCCCTCTCCAAACTTCCACACCACGCCGACAGGGGGACTTGAGATTTCGATAGTTTAACGTGCCTCAGTTCCACTACATGACTGAAAAAAGGGCTCGAAATCCCGACTCACGAAAGCCACGCCGGCCACTAGCCAGTGAACATCATCAATAGACCGCAGCCACACATAAATAATAGGACTATTTATACAATATCAGCTTTCATTTTAATTACCTAGCCCTCTTATCGCTGTTTTTTCTATCATCTGTAAGAATTAAACATATTGTGCTACTGTCTGCAATTTATTATGAATCTCAGGGCTTTCTTATTTTCTCATAGTCATGCGAGCTGTCGGCTCTTACAGAATTTCAGAAAGGGCAAATCGTTGGAGCTCGCCTTGAAGGATCACTTGTAACCACAAACTCAGATGTTGAGGATTTTTCTCGAGGTACAGTCTCAATTGTATAAACACGTGTTACGTGCAAAGAAAAACATATTTTGAAATAACTATGGATGAAAGGGAAAGTCCACTGAGAGAGACCGTTGGATATTGAAGCATGAGCCAAAACCAACGATTGTAACTGAAAAACTACATAGTCTCTGTTAATTCCTGTATCAATGAATATCATTAAAAGCTAGCTACTAGAAGAACAAATCTACAGCAGAGTAATAATAGCATTTCACTAACTATTGATATGAAGGAAAACCGTTACCTAAAATTGTGTCAAGAACTAAAGACAGGTCAAAAAATGCATAAAAGAAAGTAATATGTTCAGATGAATAATCGTTTACATTATTTCCCACAACTGGACATGTTTATGTCTGCAAAACACCTGCACAATCTTATCATTCAGATTGACTTATTCCAGCTATGGAGCATTGAAGTGGCTCTGTTATGATCTGAGCAATGATCTCGGGGTTTTCATAAGTTCCTGTCCTATCCCTAGAAGGCCAAGTAACTGCAAATTAGTATGTAGACAAAAATTCAAATACGCATGTCATTACAAAAGTTCAGTTAGTAGTGTTACGAAAATTAAATTATATGTTGAAAAGGTTTAATGGCTGTAGTTTCAAACACAATGATGTTTGTGCTTAAAATATTTAACAATTCTTGTTGTTGCTGTGTAGAATTGTGTCTTAAAAAGTTAAAATTCGATCGACTTTAACACATAGTTTCTTGAGCTTAAAACTCCAAATATATTTTGTGTGGCATTTTTTAAATCAAGATCTTACACAATATGATAATATTCAATATTTTACACAAACAGGAACTTTTTCCAAGATTATGATTTAGGACTGTTTGTTTATAAATTTTGCACGACAAATAAAGTGTTCGGAGCAAACACAACACATTAACGGAAACAACTAAGGTAAAACTGCCATTTAAATATTAAATCACATATTAAAACATATTTTTATATTGTTCTTTCTGTTCTAGATCACAATAATTTTTGACCAAATTGTCTGCCCTCTATAGAGGGTAATGCATGACCTGTACTCGACAAAACCAGTCATATTCTCATCCAAATCAAAGTTGATACAGTCTCCGTTTCTTAAAGTTCATTTACCTTAAATTCTGAAATATTTCTTTTTGATAGTCTGATATAGATAATTTTCTTACGAAAGGTCTAAGAATATTAGAACCTGGCAACTATTTTTAATTATGATTTATTTTATTTATATTAACATAACTTTTCATTCAAAACTGTTATCCAGAAAAATAATCTAAAGCAAAAATTATTTCATTTAATAAAAACCCTCTTTTAAAACTAAATTACCATTGAAAATTAAACATTTTAAGACTATGCTTTCCATACAGCAAAACATATTTATATTTTCATTTAAATCAAAAATTTATATTTATCAATTCTCGTATTATTATTGTAAATAAAATAATATATACTTCCTTTGTCTTCAAAATTATATCCTGATTAAAAATATACTCCCACACACCACTGAAAAAAAAAACACCCACACACTGAAAAAAAAACACCCACACACCAAGAAGTAGTTATCCTGAAAATTATATTTAGAATAGAAAATGATTAAAGTTTCAGAAAAATTGAATGATTTGTTTCAAAATTACATAGTTACAAAGTAACGAGCTCAATAAGGTGTTTTTGAAGAAATTTGGCAATCAGATTGAGAATATTCCTATAAAAACCTGCTGAATGCGCATTTCCGATGCACTGTAGTTCCCTCTATTCATTCATTGAACGCCAAATTGTAATCATTTGGATATTCGGCCCAAATTTCATTGCAAATTCGGCCCAAATATCTTTGCATACAATATCTAAATATATCAATATAACCAAATATCTTTGCATTTCATTACAATCGGGCAATTCATTGGTGCGTCGTTTTTCTTGTTATAGAGTATATTACTGATATGTCGTATGTCTTCTACAGTTTCACCACACATATAAAAAATATTATAATTATTTTATAAATATTACACACGTTTTAAAACGCTTGTGACACACAGAAAGATAAACGACACAGAAAGATTTCAAAATTTGAGAATAGTAAGCAACATAATAATACGTAGCGCAATATTTTTCAAACTTTTTTATAAATATCGAACTAAAATTTAAGGTAAAATTATATTAATATTTCGTTTTCACAAAATTAACTGGGAGAACAAAGCTAGTTTACAGAAATTTCAAAAACTATCAAGCAAAATTATTAACATAACTTAATTTTTAAATTAATATACCATAAACTAATTTTTGAAAATAGAATTAAATTAATATTTTGTGTAATGCACATTTAATAAATCATTTTAGCTAATGAGATATAAAAACATTATCAGAAATTTAATATCGATTTAAAAGAATACATATATTAAAGCATTTTGCTTAAATATTATAGATATAATAGCTAATTAAAAAGAATTAATGATCAAAATTTCAATGTATATGCATGATTGAACCAACTATTCAATAAAATCTTAAGTAACATTAGAATTTTAAAGTGGTTAAATTTATCGATATTACTTACCTTATTCCAAAACTTTCATTTTGTAGAAACATGAAATATCCAAGAGTAATCGTTTTTTTTTCTTCTGCGAATAAGAAATTACAAGATACTTTGAAAGGAGCTGGATTGTGGCAGCTTAGTTTTATTTCTTGTTTCAATATGAAAGAAATTTTTCAAGTGTTCAGGGAATATCTCGTGCTGCTGTTGAAAAATTTCACGAAGACGTATTTTGCAATATTAATACACACTCGAATTAGTTAATGAACGTTTCACACAATAGGAAATTGAATCTCATGCGCAGTCATTCAATCATTTTTTATTTTATCCAAAACTTTTGAGTTTATCAGACAAGAAATTTTCATTTTCAGAAGAACTTAGATCTTTACAATTTTTAAGATTGTGACATTGAATTGAGCATAGATTATATTTTATATTTATAGGTGAGGGGTAAGGACTCGGATTTAGGATCGGCCCACATTATGAAGCACATTTCGTTGACACCTCATCGTCTATTTTGAAAATAATTAATCCAAAATATTTCAATTTTAAAATATTATTGAATTTCTCTCAAATTCAATAAGGAATCAAAACATAAAAAGCGAAAGTAAGGAACGAGTGCTTATGCTGGAAGAAGCAGAGCAAAAAAGAGAATAACTAATGACTTTTAAACTAACATGAACAGAGTAGTTCCAAAACTTTTCTTGCTCAGCAGTTAAAAGAGATCTGGATCATAGCGTTACATACGCGATTTTGAGAAAGATCCTTTTTATAGTTAGAGTGAAATTGTAGTTAATGCCCGCATGAAAGTTGAAAAAGAGAAAGTATGTTCAAAAAAAAAAAGAGAACAAATATTAAAAAGAATAAATGAAGATGATAAAGTGGGTTCATTACTTTTATATATATATATATATATATTGAAAAGTAAAATAACAAAACAGATATAAAACTAGTAGCAGTAACTAATAAGTATTTATAACAAATAATAATATATTAAAACTGTTACAGCAAAAACTAAAAAAAATAAAATAAAATGTATTAAATTTTAAAAATAAAACATTCAATACTAAAAAATAATTATATGTTTCATATAACAATAAAAAAATAAATTATGTAATTGGAAACTTAAAGATATTGAATGAACAGTCACAAAGTAAATCTTTTTAGTACAATTGTAAAATGAATATTTTGGCAGAAAAGTTATGCTCAAAATTTTTATTTTCATTTTAGCAATTTTTAGCAATTTTGAAGAAAATAAAATAAAATTCATTCGAATATAGACTTTCAGTTGAAATGTTGAATAATGCTGGTAGGTTATCTTTTCAGGTTATCAGCAATAAAACATTATTTAAAAGCATTAGTAATATCTTTATTTCATTTTCAAAACATAATTGATGAAAGAAGTACTACCGATGAAGTGATACAAATCATAAGGACATAATTTCAGTGCATTATGGAATTCAGTATAAAAGGTAACAATTTATTATATGCAACAAATTGAAATCTACCACAGTATTCATCTGCCAAATAAAAGTGGTTGACCATTTAAATGGAAGAGTCAAATTTATGGGCTTTAAAAATGATTGAAAAACATTTCCATTAAGATCCCCTTCAAAGTTATAAAGCACATAAAAGCGAAAGGTGAAAAAAATTCTCACATTATAAATGGAACAATTTTTGTTTCCTTTTACTTCAATGTAAAAACAATTCATTTCATTTTGATAAATTGACGTAACGCTTTCTATCTTTTTCCTAAAGAAATGTATTTTTTGAAAGTGTGGCAGAAAGTAATACATTGTTTTTCCGTTTCAGTAAAATATGTTTCTCAGTTGTTATGTTTTGTACCGAAATATATTTGTTACATCAATTTCATTCTGACATGGATTCATTAGCTTCTTTCTGAAGCAAATCCAGGGTTATAGACTATGGACCTCATTATTTTAGATATTACTCGAATGGTGAGAAAACTATCACTTTTAAAATATTCTTACAATAATAAACAGCAGAGCCCTCTATTTTGCTTAGCCGGTGTTTAGTGGAATAGAGTTTCGAATCTAAGGCTTTGAAAATCATCTTTGACTAGAAAGCCTAAGTCCTTATGATTTTCAAGAAAAATTTATAGTGTCTAGATTTCACTCAGTAATTTTTTTTTATATCAATTGAGTTTTCTTATATATTCTTCGTGTTATTAGATATTGAAAATTGAATACATATTACATTAAAAAAAATTTCTAAAAATTAACTTTACCTTTTGTGCATAAATGTTTTGTAGTTTATTTTATTTCAGAGTTTTAATCTTCGTACGACATTTTCTACTAGTTGTAATACTGTTTATAAGACTATTTTATTATTAAATTCAACGTAAGCTAGAATTTTTCAGAATTCAGATGAAAATACAAACTTTTAAAATATTTTATTATATTTTACAGAAAACTTTGATGAATTTATTACGCGTATAAGGGTTCAATGGATTTCCTTTCAATAAAAATTTCAAATTTTATCAAAGTACTCAACATTCCGAAATTACAACTGCGATATGCAAAGTAACTGCAAAGATAAAGGTTTCAAGAATATGTTTTGCAAAACCTCTTCTGTAACATTATTTTTCTTTCGGTAGACTTGCTGGATTCCCGATACTCCATTTCGTTGTTTTAAATCGATTGTTCGAGATATCGGAAAAAAGACATAAGCTTTCACGTGCATTGTTACATGCCTGGTCTTGCGAACCTACTTTTGATTTGATCTGGGCAGTTAAAAAGTGTTAGCCTTTCCATTTTCATGTATTTAAATTAATTCATATTTTTTCAAAATATGAGAGAATCTGGGTGGCAATTATACTTCTATTTCACCTTATTATGTCTACCATCTAAGGAGTATAAATTTAAATTAGATTCATACGCATGTTGTTTCATGGTTCACTCTTGAACCCTTTTTGAGTCTTTCGCGTCAGGAAAACGAAATATACTGCAAATTTAAAATTTATATTTTTTTCCCTTTTTAATCATTTAAAACACGTCATTTAATTTTTTCTTTTTAGATTTAAGCCCTAATTTCGAAAATTCTAGTCATAAAGTGAAATAATTAATGGAGATACAAAGGAAGTTATTTTAATTTCATGTATATATATTCTCATTTTCGTAGCTCCAGTGAAGTTTCTTACAACATTGCTGTGGTTTCATTATCATTATTTGTAATAGTCTCCATGAAAGCAATCCAGAAACATGCAGCCATCTTCTAATGTTACTGACACTTACCAGATGATACCGAGAAGGCATTACTATTTGCGTAATGTCCTAAATCTTGGTAGTTGATGCGCTTTGAGCTCGGTGGACAATTCCTACTTGTAGTTCATGTAGTTCTCCCTGATCTTAATTGTCATGAGACATAACTTTCTTGTACCCAATTCTATCAACAGCGTGAAAGTGTAACATCTGCTCTATCGCTACGACATACAATTCGTCCGAAGGATCGTTCGTTTTCATGCAAATTTACGTTGTGACCCTTTTCAAAGACGTGTAACCGTTTCATTGGTAATTGTTTAAAATCAGAGGTATTCTAAGCTACAAAAAAATAAACTAAACGCAATTTATACTTTGAAGAATCAAAATTAAGCTCTTTGGGAAAATATTTTAAAGGGTCCTTAGTAGCGCGATAAGTCACACGTTTACTGACATGACATTTAAGCTGACGTGGCTCTCGCCTTAAATTAGTTGCATATCTAACAGATACGAAACAATTTCTTAATTTACAATTTACTTATCATGCTTCCTTCTGGGTGTAACCTTTTTTGATATTTAGTGTATTTTTTTCTAAAAGTACTTATCGATTTGTATTTACAATAATAAACATTATTCATAAGAAAAAGAAGAATGATTAATTAATGATGACCAACGTAATTTCAAGCACTGTCAAATGAGGATTGAGAGACTTGAGCTGGTATTTCACATTTCTAAATTTCTCACATTGTTAAGCAAGGGAATATAAAAATCCTTTCTATGGAATGAGCAGAAACTCAATTGTTTGTACCTTTAATGAAATAGCTACTGTGACCTTAACCAAAAGATAATCACACTTATTTGCAGAGTACATATAAATGTAACATTATATATACTGAACATAATTATAATATAAAAAATTAAATAAAATAAAATTCAAAAAAAAAATAATTCTAGGATTGAAATGTTCCATAATTGTTATGCAAATATTAGACTTTTAGTGTTTATTAGGAAAAAAATCCCCGAAAGAAAAATTACTTCATTTTCCTGATGTTGAAAATATCAGTGCTATGGACTAAGAAAAGTAAAATATTTTATTTTGTTATGATCATTGTCACTTCAAGTTTTATTTTTAAATTTACATGAATCATCTGATTAATTCTTTGTTCCATCTTTTCTTTTATTTATATTGCGCTCACTTTTAAAATTATTGGTGTTACTATAAAATCTGTCGCTGATGAAAGTACAAGAATATTTATTATCTTTCTTATGATCCTTGTAATTAAAAGGGGAAACTTTATATGGAATTTACGAGAAATCTCGTTAGAATTTTAAAAAAAAAAACATTTAATAATAAATGACTTCAAAGTAGTCCCATAGAGCAATGTAAACGTTAAGCGAATAAAGTATCTAAATGAAATACTTGAATCCCCTTTTCTTTATCTCAAAGAGTGAAAAAGTCTGAAATATTCTGACAGGTGCCTTAGATTTAAACCTTGAATGGCATTAATTTAAACGAAAATTCTTTTTGCCCAATTTTAAGGAAGAAAGAATGAAAAAAAAAGAAGTACTGTATAAATCCCAGCATTATCTTTATGGTGTCATTTGAGGGGGTGGGGAATCTTTCAGACTTACAGCAAATAAAGGGCTAGCTTAGAAAGCAATTTCGAATCCCGGTGTCACTTCTAAAACCCGTAACCTTCCGCTTCGCCTGTTGCGCCTTTAGAATGTATTCCAGCGAACATGACAAGTTCAGTAAAAGCGTTCATTCCCTGTAACAAAACACTGACTTGGCAAAAAGAAAAATGCCTTGTGACAAGAGTTGGAAAATTTAATACGATTCTACGGTCCATTTCTAACGTGTTATGCTTGAAATGAAGTACTTACTATTTATAATTTACTGTAATTCTACTTTTGTTTTTGTAGTGGATTAAAGCTATATGTTTAATTACCTCCAAACTACACCACATACATGTTTCATAGTAGTTTTTCAGCATACGTATTCAATTATGCATAAACTTAGATAATATTTCTGTTACGATTTGTAGTTTATTCCGCAAAGCCATAGACTCGGAAAGAGGTCAATACAGATCCCCAGGGTCAATATGGACATTAAAGTGCTTCATGTCAAAGAAAGAAAACACTGAGGATGAATGAGGTGTAAATAGGAATCCTCGAAAGTGATTCCTTATTTAAGTTGGCTATCATCAAAATTTAAGCTCCTTGTAAAAGTCTTAATGTACCTAACACAGATTTTACCAATGCATTTGCATAATACTTACTTATATAGTAGACATATATAGTAAATTAACTAATTAAATATTAATTAATTATATTTCATAAACATGTGCTAGTATGTATCTAGTCATTCGGTTCATAGTTAATACTTGTAACTTGTTAAAACTTGCACATTTGATAACTGTAGGAAAGCATTGTGCGCATGCGCGAAGTAGCAATTCTTGTCACGATATCTTCTAGAGCTTATCAAGGATAGCTTATACTTCTAACATTTATGCTTGCATGGACTAGTATAATTTTCCAGTTATATATATATATATATATATATATATATATATATATATATATATATAGTTATATTTATAAGTATTAGAAGCAAACTGCAACTTTTTTTTTTTTTAATTCTGACAATAATAGCGATTAACAAATATTTTTAAATACATTAATTGGTAGTTAGGTGTGTACAAGTTAAAGTGAATTAAGGTCATCTTCTTTGAACTTTGAAAAAAATAGATAATTATTTTTATAATTTTTTCTTTTGGTTACTCGCATTACGTAGAAAGATATTGATCGTATGTTCAAAGTCTTTGTATCTGTCTAGATGTGGATTCGGATTTTGACATCACAACAAGCATGGAAAGGATTTCAGTGAATTTTCCGATCTTCATACCCTCTCCCGAAAAAAAGGAAGCAAATTAGAAATCACTAGCTGACGTGATTTTAGATTAAGCCTGAGTAATTTAAAGTAGATTATTAAAAAATTTGTTACCAAGGAATCACATTCATCTTAAATTTTCCCATGCATCAGTTACAATCAGGTAAATGTTTACTTGTCACGTGACATTTCCATACATTTTGCTTTCATCTGAGTAATTTGGAACGCCTTTGATGTGGGTTTTCTCTCGGTTTCACTCTATTTTGGAACCCTTAAATACAAATATTACACTTCCTTACTGGGTTTATACAAAAAGCATAAGAAATGAAGACAGAACAAAAACATTTAGAAAGCCTTACTCTAAGCAAATAATTTTACTTTAGAGACATTAATTCAAATGTGTATAAAAATATATATATTTAAGACCTTATACATGGATGATATCAATATATCTATCCATATATAATGATGATAGCAGGAGTTTCATAGAAATTCTGGTATCTTTCTGAATGAATTTAATGTATTGATCTTAATTTAAAACTAAAAACATTTTCTGTGGCCAATTTTCTTCCAATCATATTTGAATACAATAGCAACTAATTGACAAAAATATTAAAATGAAAATCTAGAACCATTTCGATAATATTGTTATTACGTGTTAAATAAAGGCTGATAAAACCTCGGTTTTCCTTAAAAAATTCAGTATATTCTTCAGTAAAAAGAAGAACAGCAAAATATCCATCGAATGAATAAGAAAAATAAAACGTGTGAAGTGAGCAAGCAAATTGTTATTGTTCCCTAACACATATTCATTATTTATTACCTGCACTAACACTTTTCTTATTTTAAAAAAAAAAAGTTTTAATAGAGAATAACTCTCCATCCACGTATTTGCTTAACCTAATTAAAAATTTAGTTATCTTCAATACTATGTAACGAAAAAATAGGTTGTACAGCAAATATTTTTATGGGAGTAGGAAAAGCTTAGCTTCTTAAGGGAATTTTTTAGTCACTCTTCCATGCTTTAATACAATTCAATGTTTTATTCATCGGGATGCGTTTCATTAAAAAAATAATTTCCATTTCCCAATAGAGTTCTTAAAATAAGCTTTTCGGTTATAAGTACTTTTCATCATCAGAGTAGAAATATTTTTCTCAAATCCTTGTTTAATTTGTACTTCCCTTTTCTTTCCTCTCATAAAATGTTTACATTTAATGAATCGTCCACTTATAACGCAATCTTTACTCTCGAGCATTTAAGGGTGTGATGTCATTTAGTAAATTAAGAGGATGAAGAAGAAATGTGCAAATAAAAAAAAATATTAAATGTGTTGTAAATTACTATTTCTTATTTAATAAGAAACGTTTTGATCATTTCAGTTCATTCGTTTTTAACATTAAAATTTTACGTTGCAAGCATTCAAAATCGTTTTAATACGTGGGAACTCCGATCATCATGTAGTGGTAGGTAATCTAGGACGGTCCTCGACTGCATTCATAAGCTATTTGTAACAACAGAAGACAGATTCGTGCGCCCCCTAATCTTCACATAGCGGTTGGTATTTTCGAATGGCTGTTAAGGAGCACAGTGTATTATGTTAAAAGAGTGGTGTAAACAGCATAACAAATATTATTAGAATTAGCAATAATTTAGATATTATGTATTAAATTGTTTTCATGAACGAAAGTAAATCAAAATATTAGTATCCAAGTCTGAACATTTCTCTTATAATAAGTATAATACTTGTAATGTAACCTTAAGAATAGAAGCATACAACTTATTTTATCCTATCATTTTTATACCATTATATATTAAGAAGTAATTGTTGCTTCTACAGTTCATAAAAAATTATGTGCAACATTCTAGGTGTATGAGTCCTTACAGGGGCAAAATAATAGTTTTTTAATCAGATTGTTAGTGTGGACAGAAAGGAAAATTTTGGAATTTAGAAGGATTATATATATAAGACACATCACATTTTCACTGAAAATCTAACACGAGATTCTTATTTAAGTTTACCTAAATATATTCTATTGAGTGTTATTTTGAAATTTTAAAGGAATTGTTGATTATTAAAATTACCCCAAAATGTGAGAGAAAATTTCATGCTCTAATCTTAGATGCCTTTTATATAAAAATTGGATATCTAATAGTACTATCTCCTTTTCCAACTCTGCTATGGAATTTGCTGAAATTTTTGGATTGAATTTTTTCGGAATATGCGCGGATACCTCAACTGCTTAAAATTCAATCTACAACTAGGTTTCAAGGTAAATAAGCGCCCTGATTTTTATCCAGAAATTATGGTAATGATTATTATTCTTTTAAAAAATATAATTATTATTTTTTTCCTTGCAAGCATAAAATTCAGCTTTCCGTAAATCTAGCAACAAAACTAAAAAATTGAGAATTCCGGAATTCGGCATCTACTTTCGATATGCAACATTTAACTGATAAGAAATTGGACACAATAACACATATGTTCCAATTTCTGAATCAGGATTGCAATAACTGTCACAATACATTTTCAATAAAGATAGTAGATGTTGATTATAAATCACAGTCGTATCATTGATACTAATTGCCTCCATATTTTACGGATTGAAAAGTTGTGATGGTGAAAGCTTCCTCGCGATGACATACGAGTTATGATATCCCAAAATATCTTCATACGGAATAATAAGGACTGCAATATGTGAGTTGTTTTCAATGTTGAAAATCCTCACATGACATAGTGAGTAATTTATATAGATTACGGAGCTATTTTCCTAGCTATATATTAAGCTATATACCTACGGAGGTGTCATTTTGTCACAAGGCTGTAGCTCTAAGGAGGCATTTACATGTACACCTTTATAGAAACATAACATTTTAAGCTAGCAGCATTTTTCGGTTATTATTTTTATAGTTACATAATTTAGAAGCAATATAATGAGCTGTTAGAGAAGGATATCGTAATTTCAAAAATGTTGAAATTGAGATTGACAAAGTTCGGCTGATACTTCTCTTTCCTAATATCCTCATATTAATTTGCAGGAAAAAGGAGGAATAGTTTGATTCAATGAGTGGTGACTTGCCGTTTTACATACTTTGGTCTTTGGTAGAATCAGCACCGTAACTGTAATTGATAATCTAAGACACTCGCAAAGTATTTATTGAACTTGATGTAACATCGGCACTTGCTTTTTAAATGTCTTGTTTCCCCCATCAGAAAAATAATGATTGACTCACTATTGCATTTTATCACATATGCAAATCAATAATGTTTTCCAACGTAAAACTTTCTATTTCCACTTATAAAATCGATTTTCCGCCTTGTTTAAGATAATCTATTTAATATATTAAAGTTTACAATTGAATATGTCATTCTTTAAAAAAACGTTTGAGATGTAGCAGATGTGATAATTATTGTTTCTGAATTAATTTCTGGCAAAATAAAATCCAAATTCTATTCTGAAAGAACCGGAAAAAAGAATTATTGTTTCGGAAGCAATATTTATCCTTTACAACAACATGCAGGGAAGTTTGAGTATCGTTCGTCAAAGACGTTTTTTCTTTCATCCACTAGATAATCTAATTCATCGACGTGAGAGAGAGAGGCCATTGTTCTTTGTCAAAGTTGTTTTCCGTCATGTGTGCTTTGTCGGTACTTAGTGGATATAGAAAGCTTTGCTGGTTCATATATGTTTCCTCGGAGCCAAAGAGAGGCATATCAATAGGAATGAATTAGTAAAGGTCAATGCATAGCGTATCTGTTATATATAGGCAAAACTGTTGTTTGCTTTCATTTAAATAAGTTGCATTCAGATATTTCTGCTCATAAACTACTAATTAATACCAGGAAAAAAACCTTTAAACCTCTTTACTAGACTAGATGAACTTAAATTTGGATTGTTAATGTCTATAGGTTTTCATTTTATAGGATGAATAGTATGAATTATATCACATTCCTACGCATATTTTAAAGTGTACGATATGAATTGAAATCAAAGCTTCTTTATGTGTTTGTGCTGTTTTATTCGCTAGTTTTAAATTATTTCTCTAAAAACCAATAACAGCTATTTACAAACTTCAGTGATATCGATTAAAAACTCGTTATGAAAAGCAAAGAAATCTTTAACCTTCACAACAGTAAAATTCATGTTTGGACGTTCAATATATCCGTTTTAATGAGGAAGAAAATGATTCTTTAACAAATAGTAATTAATTTTCAAAGCATATTATTATTAGGGAAAGAATATAACTTTCCTTAGTAAATATCTGTTTTTTTTTATTTAATTCCTAAAGTGTAAGTGTTTCATATAGAAGCTAAGAAGTTCAATTAAGCGCAATATCTATGGATTGCTTAGAAGTCTTTCCTTGAAAAACGAAATTCAATGTTCGCCTTTCATTAAAAATATATCAAAGCACATGAAAGGAAAATAGATTTCAAGGCAGAAAATGATTGACAGGTGTATCAATACTTATAAAGTAAAAATATGATTTAATTTAAAGATATGTTTTAACTGTGTATATTTCATTCATCTAAATATAAACAATTTTAAAATATTCATAATTTCCATGAAATTTATATAAATCGGAGCTTAACATGAGCAAATTTCTCTAACTCATGCAAGCAAGAAAAGAAAGGAAAGTAGGAAAGAAAAAAAATGAATCGGAAAATATTCAAATCATCTAAAATTCTAGAGCACTATCTTGCATATTTTGATCAAAATAACATGAATATGTTTTTTTATAAATCAGAAATAGCGAGAGAGAGAGACGGATGACAATTACATAGGAATAGATCTGTGACTTCAACATGAAAAAATCTATCATCAACTAATACTACGCTTGTGATGAATATAAAACGATTTGTTTAGCATTGAAGAATACATGGTATTTTTCATATATCAATACAACCGAAACATTATCTTCATTGACTTTTATTTCCGAATAAATATTCAAATTATAGATTTCGATTTAAACGTAGATATTTTAGAGTAACTTTATGTTAATTGATGATGGAGATTACAATTTGAAATAAAGATCATTTAAAGTGGACGACAAAAACATTTACAGTTTAAATCGTTACTTGGTCGATCCACATTCTAAGGGGGAAAAAAATCCGCAACTATTTTCAGCAGGTTATTTTGAAGTAAATGTAAATTTTTAGTGCCTCTCTCTCAGACTCTCTAGTTGATAAACTAACTTTTTAACAGAAAACAGTCAACCTTAATATGTAATTTCACAATAGCATAAATTCATGGTTCACATACAAGCACATTTAAATCACGTAATCACCATATCGCATAAGCAGTTATATGAACCTACACTAACCTGATACACACCGTAGCTCATATATATTCCTTCCAAACATTATTTTAGAGACTTTTTCTTTCGTCTATGTCAAGAGGAATCTAGTTTTGACCCCAAATTTATTGTCAAGCTACTTTCACTTATACAGCACGAGTGCCTTACGTATTCTCACATTTATTGTAAGACTATCGCTACACTCAGAATGATCATTCTATTGGGAAGACTACGCGATGCAAACTATCCGCATAACAATATTAGAAATTTCGAAATAGAAAAACTGCTTGGAACTTTATTAATAGGAAATTTTGTTCTGTTTTTTCCCAATTTAACATTTATGGCTTATAATAATTTTACAAAATTAATTTTTTTTGATGAATAGATAATTATATTCCTGTCTGTTTACCAACAATAGAATAAAATATTATAAATATAAAATATGTGTACACCTTGATGCCGAAGTTTCATAAAAGTATTTGGAATTTTGTCGTGTTTCTAATATCCGAAACAAATTAAACTAAATATGGAGAAATATTTCAAAGCTAAATATAATGAAACGTAATCCTAGGCGAGAGCATACACCCAGAATTAAAATCATTAAATTCTTATTAAACACGAGAAACACACACACACACACACACATATATACAGGGGTTGGACAAAAATATGGAAACACCTTTTAAAAAACATGTTTCTTTGCTTAATATGGTGTAGGAAACCCGTTGGCATCCAAAACAGCTTGCAGTCTTCTCGGTATGAATAAATACAGTTCCTGTATGTGTTCCAAGGGAATATTATACCATTCTTCCTGCAAAACGGTGGCAAGTTCAGATAACGATGTTGGCGGTGGATAACGAGAACGCACTTTCCGTTCCAATGTAGACCACAAAGGTTCGATAATATTCAGGTCTGGTGACTGTGGTGGCCAGGGGAGATGGGACAAATCCTCCTCGTGCTCAGAAAACCAGTCCTGGACAATGTGAGCTGTGTGAACAGGGGCTTTGTCGTCTTGGAAGACACCATCACCATCGGGGAACAAAGTTTGTACCATGGGATGAACTTGATCTGCCAAAATGTTCACATAAGTCTTGGCAGTCATGTGCCCTGACACAGTTATCATGGGGCCAGCAGAGAACCACGATATGGCTGCCCAAATCATAACAGAAACCCCGCCATGTTTCACTCTTGGCAACAAGCAGTCTGTATTATAGGCTTGAGATGGCGTTCTCCAGACGTAAACTCGGCCAGAAGTGGGAAACAATGTGAAAGAAGACTCGTCAGACCATATTACATGCTTCCACTGCCCTATAGTCCAGGCTTTATGACTTAAACACCACCTTTTCCTGTTACGGGCATTAGCATCACTGATGAGTGGCTTCTGAATTGCAGCACGGCCAGAAATTCCCTGTTTATGAAGCTCCCTTCTAATTGTTTTGGTACTCACAGGGTTCTGTAACACAACATTCATTTCAGCAGTAACTTTTGCAGCTGTGGTCTTCTTATTTTTCGTCACAATTGCCCTTAATGATCGTCTGTCACGAACACTCAGCACACACTTTCGTCCGCGCTGTGATTTAGCAGATGATGTTTTTCCGCTTTTCAAATATGCGGAATAAATCTTCGATACAGTACCTCTTGAAACACTATACACCTCGGCTACCTTGCTTACGGAAGCACCTCCATACGTGCTCCAACAATTTGCCCACGTTCGAAGTCTGTTAACTCTGACATAATGCAATGACAACCTCACATAACAGTACTCCGACAACAACTGAACTGCTTAGCACATTTACGAAGTTGTATAGGTGGCGTTAGTAGTCAAAAACGCCAGCGCCACCTACATATTTCATTAAAATCAATCTTTTTTTTCAAACATGCATTTTACAAGGTGTTTCCATATTTTTGTCCACCCCCTGTATATATATATATATATATATATATATAACCCATCGATCAATAACTCCCGAGACTAACCCAGAGATGGCGCTCGTAGTAAACCAGTAACTAGGTCTTTCTAGAGTACTAACCTTTGCTTGAAACGTGTCAAAATTTTAAGTCAATCGGACCAGGAAAAAGGTTTTTTGAAGTGAAGTGAAAAAGGTTTTTTCCAAGTGGGTGCCGCGATTGCTTTCGATGGAACAAAAACAGCAACGAGTCGATGATTCAGAACGCTATTTACTCATTTACTCGCAATAAAAAAGATTTCTTGCGAAATAAATAAATAAATAAATAAAATTTTTTTGGAAAAAAAAAAAAAAAAAGATTTGGAAAAGCGTTGGAACGATTGTATCACTCTAAAAGGTGATTAACAAAAGGTGTTATGTTGATGAATAAAAAAAAATTTTGCAAAAAAAATGTTGTTTTCAATTTTAGACTCGGGAGTTATTGATCGATGTGTTATATCCCCTATTTACAGTTGTGATTTTTAGGTTCTCTTGTATTCCATAGATACTGATGATAAGGCAAGTGTATTACTGCAAATATATGATAAATATATACGAAAGGACAGGATAAGTGCATAAAAATTTAATACTGTTATTTAGATGGTTTAGAGGAAAATACATATTCTTTCTATTTATCTGTGCTTTTAATATGCAGATAACACACTCAAAGATATATTCTAAGATATACTGATAATAGTCTATCTAATTGCTTTATATTTACAGTTCTGTGAACAAAACTACTATATTTCAGATCGACATTTTTATTTGCATCGTTATATTCTTAATATCTTGTTTTTTTGTAAAAATAATGAATTTAATCCTAACGTTATATTTTTATCCAGTATAAATATAATTATTGGAAGGAAACATAGACTCGAATTTAGTTAAATTCCTAAATGAAACTTGAGGGAAATATATATTATAAGTAAAACTGTAACATATATGATAAATGATATGCATTTTTATTTTACATTATTAAATTTCATACTGAAGCAGCAATTTACTCATACCTGAACATAGAAATATTATTCTAAATTATTTATGTAGCGATGTTAACTTAACAACCATATTTCTAATATAGAGAATTCAGAAATACTAAGAATTAATTTCAGATAGTGTTTAGAACAGGAATATACAGATAATTTTTTAAAAAAAGTATAAAAATTTTAAATATATAAAACGTCCGTTGTAAACAGGTCCTTAATACCATGACAACAATTTTGATCTTATGGGGGTGTAAGAGTGAAATGAATTCAGCACGGAGGATTACGACAAATGATGCAATATTCACAAATGTTCAGTGCAAGAGTGACACAGGGAGCAAAACTTGGGTAGATTAGCACCATCTTTATAGATTAGTGATACTTCAGAAACTAAGGCAGCATTTGCTCAAATCGGCAATGTATATACAAAGCAGCATTTGTAATGACAATCACCGCTCTTTCAATAACATTTAGTTCCTCACCTTACAAAGTCATACTAAGAAAAAATCTCCAAAGTAATACTTTTCATGGATTCAGACAGTTTCCAGCAATGCCAGTAGATTCCTCGTCAGATACTGGCAATTTCACATCGAATTCCCTCGTTCACGTTACCGAAAGATTCTTTGGCAGATCCACTGGCGCTGCTCTCGGCTCGGTTTTGCCGACAGGTGTGACTACACAAGGATCATTTAAGAAAAATATATAATTTTCAACTTAATCAATATTTCGGGAAAATTCTAGCATTTTTGAGAACCTTTATTTTGTCGCCAAAATCGCCTAATCCAAACATGATTGCCAAATGCGTCGTCAAGTGTAGAGATGGAAGTCATTGCTTTGGATTTCTTTGATGTTTGGCAAAATCTTAGTAAATCTCTCCTTTCTTTTAAAAGAGATTATGGCTGCAAGGAAGAGTCATCGCAGGTTCGTAGTAATATAAATGTATTAATTATCAGACCTATAATGAAACAGCAACTTTACAAAGACAACTTGTCAGTTGTCTTACGGGAAAGATTATATTCATTTAATTCAAGTGACGTCTGCAGTCACACCTTTCTTTTCACTTTAAGATAACATACAATACAAATTTTATTTTTCTCATCAAAACGATTATGGCACCAATTTTTACATTTCTTCTAAAAAACAAATGATATTGCCTGTTCATTATAGTCATAAATGTACACAACGTCTTATTATTTTTTGTCTTATAATAAATTGGGTGTAATTTAAGATAATTTTTACTTTCATGTATCACAAATATCATAAACATATTTAATTAAATAAACCCTAACAGGGATTTGTGATATAATACATAGAGATAAAGAAGGATGGTAGGTATTTACCTTAAATTTACTACCTTGAGGAAACAGTTAACCTAAAAATGCACATTCAAAACAATTTAATTTACACTGATTTAAGATGACAAATTAATGTTTGTTATAACGAATCTAATTTATAACATAAAATGTTAAAAGTAAAGCGCGAAAAATCATAAAAAAGAAGACATTTTCACTATTAAAGTTCATTTTGCTCATATTCTTATCTGATTAGGGATAATTCATAAGTATTTAGCACAAGAATTACTCAATTCCGCTACCAAATCTTACACGTGATATGTGGCTTAGTTCCTCTCGGTGAAATGAATCGCCTTCATCTCAACTTCACTGAAACGGTTTCGTCGATAGCCGAAACTATCGCTCCAGAGCAAATACCACTTTGGTCGAAGCACTGTTTGCAGATGCCGTAACCGTATCTCTAGTGGACAGACAGTGATTGACTCTCTTATGCAATATTCAAGAGAAGTTATCTCCCACGTTGAAACAATGATCAGAGGAGAATTTATTCGCATCATTGAAATAATGGAACATTTAATTCTATTTTTTTCGTTCGAAGGAAATATTGATTTACAGCGAAATCTTTGAGCAAAGTTACATATCATAGAGCAGCCATTCATTACAATTCGATTTTAATAACATCTTATAAAATATTGTTTAAAATTATTTTTAAACTACAGGAAATAAAAATTCCAGTAGTTTGGTATTTGAATAAAGTTGGCAATTTTATTTTACGATAATATGTAAAATAGATAACATAAAAAATCATAAAATGTGACATTTCTATGAATAAACTAATAAATTTTAAATGATATAAAATATGTTAATTAATATCAATTATTTAGCATAATAAGCTGTAAGCTATATTTTTTCAAGGAAAATTCCTTAATATTCGAACACTTGATGAAACAATTATAACACTGAATACTTTATTGATCGATATTTTTTCTCAAAATCACTAATTTTCAGTTGAATAGCAAGAATACCATATATTAATTAGTACATAATTTTGCCGTCGTAAGTTAAACCAAATTCTTACAAAACTCTCAATACTCCAAGAGATATTCTCAGAAATTCGAATTAGTTCTAGGATAATTAGAAGCCTTAATATTAAGCTTTGATGGCGGTTATGCGCCAATCATTTTTGCATTTATTTGCCAATAAGTAAAACAATTAAGAACGAAGTAATACATTTGGTTAGGATGGAGGCCAATGACAAATCCTCTTTTTACTTTCATTAAATCGATTACTGCATCCTGTCCCATGGTCTAATTATGTATTTCTTGTTATAGTAACATGTATTTTCGTTGTTTTTATGTATTAAAATATACATATTTAATCACTGTAGTTTTATGCTGTGATTTCGATTACAATTTACTTACGCTTCTCAGCCACTGGCTCAGAAGTGAAAACACTGATCTCCTGGATTAGAAATAGATTTCTGAGAGTTTTAAAATACATCTTTGTTTGGTTTTATACTACAAATTGTATATAATTAGACTCAGCAATAATAATATTACAAAATAATGGTTAAACTATATTAAACAAAATATTATCAATGGACAGAGCATACCGAATCAAACAATATGATACTTAAGAGTATGAGATACGTTGCTCTGAACGAAGTGCGGCATCGGTAACTTCTTTTCAAATTTAAAATGTTACCAAATTTAATTCTAAACAGCAAGAATATTTTCCGAGAACTATGAAAGTCTGAAAGTAAAAATCTATTAAGTTAGTGAGAGTAGTTTTCTTTTAATAATATTCAAAACTCTATAAAAGTGAAATATACTTTTATCTCTATCTGAATTTCACATCTGAATTCCACCTATGAAAAATCAGTAAAATTGTGTACTCCATTCTGAATTTTTTTTGAAAATACTACTACGATACAATTGGAACAACAAGTATTTTTAAAACCCAAAATTGTTTTCAGTTATTCCTGTTTGTATTTTTGTTATACTATTCAAGAAATAAAAGGAATGTGAAGCCTCCTACTGTAGTCGACTCATGTAATTCTATTCGTGAGCCTGCTAAGAAATTTCGCAATAGTAAAATTATGTCTGACCTCGGAGGGACGACACACTTCTAGGTTTCAATGCTTCACGAACATAATCATAGAGTTGTTCGAAATTGGATGAATATTTATACGTGTGAATGAGAAAACCCTGTCACTTAAATCAGTTTCAATATTCTAAGATTCGTCTCGCCGGAAGGCATTCTGAATTCAACTGAAATCAGAAACGGCTGAAGACGTCTCACCACTTCATCCGAATTTACAATTAGAATTGTATGCATAACTATTTTATTCCATTATAATACAGCTCTTAGCTCTATGAAAAATTGAATGAAAATCAATAAGAGCCAAAAAATCGTTCGAAAGCAATGGTTTTATTTAAAAGACAGGCACGTGTGGTGCTAATCAATCTGATAAGGAACACTTTTATTTAAATGGTTTTCACTAGTTTAGAAACCTTATTTAGAAATCAGTCAAGTTTACGGTTCGAAAATTAAGTTCGATTCATTTTTCCCTGTTCGAAATATTTGACTTCCGACACCAAGCACTATTAAGAATACAGTGATAAATTAGATATTTTTAAATAAACAAAAATATTAATAATTAAAATTTCTTGCTGTTAAAAGTAATTTGGAATATCTTTTTTAGTTTTATATTAATGAAGCAAACATAAGATAAAAGTTTAGAACCCCAGTCATCATGCGCAAAGTTAATTTATTATCACCTATTTTTATATACATCTTTATACGGAAAGAAATAATTGTATATATTGTTATATTATTAGCTTATTTTATAAGAGAAGAATATGCCAAAACTGATTACGAAGGATTTTAGATGAAAAGAATTAACATTTCGCTTAATAGTCGGCTATTATTATATGGCTTGCGATTGAAAACGGACATAGTACACATACACAGAAACACACACATATACAATTATTTATCTGTAGGCTATGAATAACGTACCGATATTGAAGGACCGTTGTCTAATGATCCCAGATATGCTCGATTGGAGAAAAATCTGGGGTTCGGGCAGGCCACGGAAGGGTAGTAACAGTGCGGAGACAGTCTTGTGCCACCCTTGCCGTGTGAGGTCGAGCATTGTCTTGTTGAAAAATGGCTCCTGGGAGCCGTTGAATGAATGGCAACACATGTGGTTGCGGGATGTTATGGACATACCGCTAGGCTGTCATGGTGCCACGGATCAATACTAGGGATGACCGAGTATTGTAAGCAATGGCACCCCATACCATCACACCAGCTGTGAAAGCGGTGTGTCGCTGTAAAGCAAAGGCAGGATTGAGGCGTTCCCCATGGGGTCTCCACACACGAACACGATTTTCATCACTGCTGAGATTGAATCTGGATTCGTCCCTAAAGACGATCTTGTTCCATTCCGCTGCAGTTCAGTTTCCTCGAGCGTTGCATCACTCCAATCGGAGGCGTCAATGAGTGGGCGTCAAAGGTTGGCATACGTAATGGGCGCCTCGATCCCATATGTCTTTCAGTCAGGTGCCTTCGTATGGTTCGAGAAGACATAGGGGGCCCTATTGAAGGTGCTACCTGTGCCTTGATGGCGGCTGATGAAGCAGTTGGCTGTACTCGTGCATTTCCTACGATGTGGCGGTCTTCTCAACGACTGGTCTGTCGAGGGAGTCCTGAGCCTGGTCTTCGCGTAAATGACATGTCTCTCTCGGATCCACTGGTCCCAACACCTCCTCACAACACAATCAGAGCGGCCTAATTGACGAGCTAATCGCCTAGCTGACCACCCAGCTGCCATCATGTCGATGATTCTCCGCCTCTCAAACTGCAACAGCTGCTCATATTGTCTTCGAAAACGGCGTAATGGCATGGTTACCACAGCTCTTCCCTTGTAAACGAATCAGCACACTCAAACAAGCTTTGGTTACCTGTTTTATACTCTACGGAGAACGACGTTAAACGCCCTTTACCGGCTATACGTAATACGCAATCTTGCTGCATTTCTAATCATTTGCATATATCCACGACATGTACTTTCATGCCAAGTTTAGTTACGAACCCGCAATTATTTCTTTGTGCGCTAATTTTTTTGTTCATGAGTATATATATATATATATATATATATATATATAATATATATTTTTTAAATTATTCTTTCGTGAATTTTCATTATATATATATATATATATATATATAACACTTATTACCTGGTGACACTTTTTATAGGGATGTGAAAATACCTAGGTTTTCTTTCCATTAAGGATTAATATCGGCTACCTTACTAGGGTATAGTAACCAGAGACTCATTCAACCTCAGATAATGAAACAATTCTACCAACAAAATGATTCCTGAAGTATTAAATACGTTTTGTTACTTTAATTTATTTCCAACGGCAGTTTCACTTGCGAGTCATGAAGTGCATTTTTATAAAAATAATTGTTTATTTTCCATCCTCATTTTAAATTAAAAATTTCTTTCATCAGAGAAAGACATTAAGTAAAAATGTGCTTAAATTACAAAACTCAAATTCCGTTAATTTAATTTATTTTCTCGGATTCTTTTGTGTGTGCATCATGTAAATGTATTCTGACAGTAATAATTATTTCTTCTCTGCATATTTTTTTTAAATTTAAAATTGCGGCTTTGAATTTTATTTCAAATAATGCTTTCCTTAATTAGAAATATTTTTTCTCCGGAATTATAAATTTGTTAATATCGCTTATAATATTTTATGAAAAGATAAAGAAAAATTTAATTATGATATTATAAGTTATTTGAAAATGTGACTTATAATCAGATTATATTAAATCAGCAAGGAAAAATAAGTAGATAATATTACTAAGGTGATTAGGAAATATATACAGTGAATAGTTTTACATATAAACTCCAATATTATTAAAAAGAACGGATAGAAATAGATACGTGTAAATAATGTATATTTCCAACACCTTGTCCATTCGCTGTTATCTAAGAATAATTTCAACATGTAGTAATGAATCTTTGAAATTAGGAATTTTAGTAATTCAAAAACTATAAGAGGTATCAAAGAAATTCCATAGAAAAATTGTCCATGTCACATTTAGTATAAATTACGTCACTATATGCACGGCCATTTAAATGATAAGCCTTGAAATGCAGATCCGTAAACTTCAAGAACGCTGAATAAATGCTGGAAGGTATGTTAAAAAGGCACACGTGCCATATTTTATTCAGAAAGTATAAGTCAGAGAGGCTTGTTGGTCACACGGGAATTGAATTTTTTCGCTTAACTACTACTCGTTGTTCTAACAAGTTGGTTATGAGTATTGGGTTTTCGGTACACTGTAGGCAACAAATGCGAACTGTGAAATGATTACTCGGAATTCTACTCATTATGATGAGATTCTAGATGCCTTGAAGGATTATCAATTGCCAAACTGTGGGATATTAACGACCAAGTCAATCGAATTTCTCCACACCAGTTCACATAATGCCCACCAAGAAATATGCTGTATTGAATGTGAGGTTTAGTAATTAGGATAGTCTAAACATCTTTTGAAAGTTTAGTTTGTAATATAATTGCGTTATATGCAGAAGCAGACTGTGTTTATAAAATCTGTAGTACAACAAACGTAAGATTGCAAGTCAGACTGTTGTCATTTGAACTGTAGTATGAGTTAACATATAGACTAAGACATTGATTATAAAACTGTGCGCAGTGACCTCAAATGGGGTGGTGAAAATTTAAATACCTTCCTTAATTTTTTTAAAAAAAATATTAGTCAGTATATATTAATTACTTTTAGTTCAGTATAGTAAATTTTCTTTGCAGCACAATTACACGTTATTAATATATTGAATAAAATAACACTATTATTATTAAAGGGCTACTGTATTCGCAATGTTAACTTATTTCGAAATTTAGAGAAGTTCGGAAACTTAGAATACCTAAGTTCTGCGCCGCACAAGCGAAGTAAGTCTCACCACCATTGCAACTAGGATGAGAACGCTTTTCTGTTACAGTCAGTTGTTTTCCGTTTCATCGAAAGTGTGTACATCGCAAGATTAATATGATATTACGTTTTACTGTCTTGTTCGACTAAGTGGACAAGTTCTTAAGCCCGAATAACGAGAGTAACGGCACGCAGATTCTACAAGGTCTCTTCAAGCAAGGTCATTTAGTGATCGGAAAAAGGCATCTGAGATGCGAAGAAAATAAAATAGAACAGTTTCACAATTTAGCTTTATGTGCAGCAACTGTGAAAGAAAAAACAACATAAAATTAATATTGTACGTGCATCATATAAATTTAACAAAATAAGTGTTTATTAAAATTTAATAAATTAGAAAGTTTGAATAATTAATTTGAAATTATTATTATTGACTAACTATTCTTCCTGAATACTTAAGTTTGGGAAGGAAGAATGTCATTCGAAATTAGTAAACGTAGAAGGCTTGCAAGAAAAAAAGTTCAAGAAATATTGGACATCTATTATTGGCTGCAAACAGTTTTGCGTAGCACTGCGCCGACATCAACAAGGGAATCATCAGATGACATCCGATTGAACTGCCGAACATCAATAAGAATCGTAATGGATGAAGGTTGTCTAACAATACCCTAAAAATGAAAGAAATGTCGGAAAAATATTCATTATTTTATTATAGGACCATAGGAATCATATGTAAGATATTCAACACTTCTTGCTATATTATTTGGAGAAATAATTAAAACATTTTACGGTAATAATTTATTCAAAATACTAAGGCTTTCCATGTGATTAATTTAAAATTTTGGATTTTTTTCTGATTGATTTAGAAACTAGGTTTGATAATTCTGTGTATGGAATGATAATTTAGGTAAAATATAGTTTTTAAAGTTTAGAAATTTTGGTATAGCTTTTTCTTTCGTAGTGTGGGATGGAATTTTTCTTATAAACTGTAAATAACAAACAAACCTGTGCATAGAATCATAAATATACTTCTATAAAATCTACAAATCAAAAAAAAAAAAAATTAAGATTTGCAGAAGTAGTAGGAATTGGAAAACATTCAATTGCTTTAAATAATAATCTAAAATAATATTTAACTAATTTTTAAGCCATTATTTATGTGTAAATGCAGTTTTTTTTTTTTTTTTTTTTTTTTTTTTAAATTGTAAATGCATATTTTACGTACGTTCACTTAAGGTGAATGACAACTTCTTTCTTGTAAATATCTAATATTATTTACAATAGTTGATCATAGGGTTCGATGCCCTCTTACACTATTACAAGTTCAGAATTCTTTCGTATATTTATATGATACAAATGAGAATTTGTTAATGCCATTTTGTGAAAATAAATTGTAATATCGAAAATCTGATTTGCTTAAAGAAAATTTATTTATAGATAAATTTGTGCTAGAATAAAACTTGCAGAAAACAGAAAAATAATCATAGTTATGAGAGGAGAAGGTGAAATTGTTTCATCACCTGAAATATTTGTGTGAGTTTGCTAGACGTTAATGTAGTTTATTCCACAATTAATATCTCAAAGAACACCATGTTATTTTCATCTTTTACAGTATTTCATTAAATATTTAATTTCTTTAAAAGAAAGAAATTATTAACTTATTTCGCCATAGTGTATATATTGTTACGAACAATTGTCCGGTGCTTGTAGGTGAACAGTCTGACAAGCAGAATACTAGAAAAATAGTAACTAATTCTTTAAATAATAATAAAAGAGGAAGCACACACGACAACAAGATTGTACTTGCACAAATTTGCAGCACTAAAATAAACAGCAATCCACAGTTTAAACCAAATTACGCAGTTTTCAAAGCAAGCACGATCATCGCTTTCACTCCGAAAGACTAACTCTCCGATGACGTTGAAGTTCAATGGGAGCCTAGAGCGCGGAGCGCTCTTCTAGTCCAAATCTAGCAAATAAAAAGTCCATTTGAGAAGTGGATTTAACTTTGTGTAGAGGATTGTCCAGAGAAAATTTACATCCTCCGTATAAAGTGGGGTGACCAATTTCGTTGCAGTTTATGCATTTTATGTCAGTTAATTTTCCTGTAATATTGCAGTCCCTGGTAGCATGGGCTCCGGAGCATTTAATGCATCTTTGGATCATATGGCAGTTATCAGAACTATGGTGGAATAGGTTACAGTTGTAACATTGAGTAACTTTGTTATTTCTATAGTCATCAACTGTAATGGACACGTAGCATATTCGGTTTAGGTTGTAAATTTTTTGGCTATTTTCATTTCTTGATAGAGTTATTAAGGAAAAGGGAGTTTTGTTCGTCTGTTAGTGAGTTGGTTGATTCTAAAAGGGTTGAAACCGAGTTCTAAAAGTTCTTCATTTAAATCTTCAATAGCTGTGTCTCGTGGAAGTCCTTTAAAAATAATTTTGAGAGGTCTTGAAATTTTGGGTTGAATAACGTAGTATTCATAAGACTTGGTTGTTAAATTTGTGCCAGTTTTCTATATTCGTCGTAGTTGTCAGTATATAATTTAAAATATTCGCCAGATAAACGTGTTCTTAGGTTTGGTAGTACTTGATTGATTTCCTTAAGGTGGTGTCTGTAATTTTTGCTGATTTTTAGCATGATTGGGGGTGGAAGATTTTTTGTTTTCTTTACTGCTTGAGTTGAATCTCGATTTTCATTATTTTCATTAATTGCAGAGGGAGTATTATCTTTGTCAGAAAGGTGTTGTAATTTATTTTGTAGGGGTAAGATTAAATTAAGGGAGGTGGAAAGAGTAGATTTTTTTACAGGTTTTGTTTTTAGGAGGGGTGATGAAACCGACGTTATCGATACGTTTGTTTGGAAGAATATTAAGGGTGGAGTGGATGGGGCAGCCAGTATTCGCGCAAGGCGCTAAAGTAGCATACTTACATTGAAGTAGTAGCAGTTTGTTGTCAAAGCCTCGATAAGTTTTCGGGTTTCGATAAGAAATTTGTCGTTGGGATCAGTGCCTTTGAAAATGATTTCAGCCAGGATGGATTGGTGTTTTTCTTTGCGACAGGCAAATTTAGCAATAACATTCTCGGTTTTTTCTTTTCTTTAGCAGGATGAGTTGATGTCATCAGATTTAGTGGAAATAGATGAAATGGTGGAAGAGGCATCTTCATTATAATCCATGTCGTTTCGTTTGTCAAAACTCGGGTCCATAGTCGGTGTTCGGTTGATCAGACTAGAAAAAGTAGAAAAAAATTGGAGGGAGCACTGAAAAATGCTGTTTGAGTCAGAATCGAATAACCAATATGCGTGCAGTCACAATATTAATTCCTTGACTCAACAGAAAGTAGTTTTACTCAAGGAAAATTCGGCTTTTTTCGTTTTCCATCGAGCTTGCGCTTTCCGAACTCCTCTCTCGTTTCAGCTCCGAGGCCTTGTCTAACTTTCCGATGAACTTATGAAAAGCTCTACGGGTGCCCAGGCGGCGTAGCCGCCCTTCATCCCGTATTTTGCTGGGAACTGCTATGTAGGCCTGATATGGTTGAAATTTTGCTGGAATAGGTCTAACTGCTTGCACTTGCTTCTTCAGAGGCGGGGTGGGTGGGGAGTCAATAGGATCGTTTGAATTCAGCTAGGAGTGGAGGGTGGGTGGCTGGGTGAAAATTTTCTTCAATTGATGGAACCTTTTGGAGGTAGATGAGTGAGTGCTTTGCTATTGGTTGTCCAGGAGATCGGCTATTTCAATGGGGGCGGGGCATGCTCGGTGTTGGGGTATGAATTTAGATATTGAAATAAGAATGAGAGATTAGGTTGAAAGTAATAAAAATTAAAATTAAAATGAAATAAATTACGGTGGTTCATAGGAATCAAGTAAGATTTGTCTAGGTCTTTTTATTTTAGGGTGTAGAATATAATTTTCAAGGTTCTGGATATTTGGATTGTTTATGTTATTCAATGAAGTAAAGAAGTTTTTAGAAAGGTCTTGAATTAGTTTCCTGAAAGTTTTGTTTTTAAGGCTTTTCTTATTTCTGTATTCCTCATGAACCACCTAGCTTTTGATATCATTCTTAATGTAGAATGTTGTGCAGTTTCCAGCATTTTGATATTGGTTTTACTAGAAAAACCCCAAACCGGGCATGCATATGTTATTACGGGACGCATCATGGAGGTGTAGAGAAGCTTTTTGTTTTCTATTGACATTTCAGAATTCCGTCCAATTAGGGGGTATAAAGCTCTTGTGAGTTTACGGAATTTTTCAGGCGTTTGTATGAAGTGTTGTTTAAAAGTGAGTCGTTTATCGAATGTTATTCCTAAGTATTTGGTAGACTCAGACAGGGAATTTCTGTATTGTACATGGTGGGTGGGGGAGGGAGGATTCTCTTTTTGGTGAAAATCACTGCTGCAGACTTTTCTACATTTATTTTTATCTTCCATGTGTTGTAATAATTTTCGAGAATTTTTAAGTGAAGATTGAGTGCTTTTGTAACGGTTTTTGGGTTTTTATATTTGGCCAGCACAGCAGTATTGTCGGCGTATAGGCTTATTTTTGTTGGGGAGAATTTGGAATGTCGTTTACAGAAATATTAAATAATATTGGGCCCAGAGAGCCCTGTACTACTCCATTGTTAATGTTAAAAGTTTTAGAGTAAGAGTTCCCAACTTTTACCTGGAAAGATCTGTTTTTGGCGTAAGAGTAAATTAAGTGGATGAGTGGGGGAGGAATTTTGTTTATAATGAGTTTGTAAGTTAGGCCGTCAATCCACACTCTGTCGAACGCTTTTTGAATATCCAGGAAGATAACACCTGTGGATTGACGCTTTTCAAAACCTGAAGAAATTGTTTCGGTTAATTTGAGTAGAGGATGTATAGTGGAGAGTTTTTTGACGAATCCATATTGGTTTGGGTTGATAAAGTTGTCATCTATGAAAGTTTTTAGTCTGTTTAAAATTATAGCTTCAGTAAGTTTACTTAGTGTGGATAAAATTGAAATGGGTCTGTAGCTGTTTGGGGAGTGTGAGTTTTTTCCATGATAGAGGTTTTCCAGGAATTAGGGAAATATTTGAATTTTAGTATCTTATTAATGATGTAAGTTAGGATTAAAATGATTTTTAAAGGAAGGTTTTTAAGCATTTTGTTAGTAATTTCATCCTTGCCAGGTGCTTTTTTTACATTTTTTTTTTTTTTTTTTTTTTTTTTTGATATATTCAATGACTTTATCTGGGCAAGCTGGTTCAATGAAGGTGTTAGTAGGGGATAGAAAATAGTTGTTTAATTTAGTGGAGACTTCGGTATCAATATTAGAATGAAATTCAGTGGGTCTTGAGTTTTCTTGAAAATTTGTGGTCAGGGTCTCTGCTAAGATATTGGCTTTATGGATATCAGTGACTGCTGTGCCGCCGCTTGTGTTTAAAGTAGGAATTTTGGTTTTTTCTTTTTAAAAAATTTTGTGGTTTGCCAGAGGGAGTTATCTGTGGTATTGAGTGCTAGAAGTCGTTGATCCCAATTCTGTTCTTTGAAAATTTTAATTTCATTTTTGATTTCAGTTTTTATTCTATTGAGTTGACTCTTGATGCTGGGGTTTAAAGTCCTTTGATAATGTTTTCTGTGTTTGTTTTTGTTTTTAATTAAGTTTCTGATGTTTTTTGGCGTGTGGGTGGAGTTGTTGTTTTTGATTTGTTTGGAGGCTTGATTGTAAGCAGTAATTATTTTGTTGGTGAGAAAATCTATTTTATTTTCAAGTTGTGGTGGGGTGGTGATGTGCGTGAAGTCAAAGTAGCTAAAGTTTTGTTGTATGATATTGGTGAAATCTGACCAGTGTGTTTTAAGATGTGTTTTGGTTTCATTTTTTGGAATATTTAAAATAAATGTGATTATGAATGGGTTGTGGTCAGATGAAAGTTCTGGAATTGCAGTGATCTCAAAGGGGTAGTAGAATTCTCTTATTAAAGCAATGTCTAAAATATTTGTGGAATTATGTCCAAATCTAGTGGGTGTGGTAGGGAAGGCAATTTGTAAGTCAAATTTATCGGCGAAGTTTTTGAGTTGAATTCCTCTGGTGGAGTTTTTTCTGCAATTCCAATAATTGTGTGTGGCATTGAAATCGCCAAAAATCACACAATTTGAGTTAGTTTGCAGTATGGATTCTAGGTCAAGAGTAAATAATCTTTTATCTGAGGAAGGGGGGATGTATATGAATGCAACTTAGAAGGTGTGGTGATTTGGAGGGGTGATTGTGATAATGGTGGCTTGACATATTGGAGCGGTGCTGTAGTCTAGAGATGGTGTGCAATATTGTTTTTAATAAGTATCATGGTTCCCCCTGAGGGTTTAGTTCCGTAATTCTGTCATTTCTGTAGGAAATATAGTTTGCGAGGTAAAACTGTTGCTGGTTCTGAGTCTAGTTTCTTGTATCAGTAAAATATCAGGGGAATGCTTCTCTACGAATACTCGTAGCTCCACAGTACGAGAATTAACTCAGTTCGCTTTACATGGGCACAAACTGAGGCCTAAGATATTGCGATTATTTAAGAAATTAATTTGATTAGACATAGGATTTTGATTCTAGGAGCGCCTCAATAATGGCATATTTTTGGTTGCGGTTGTTTTTAACAGCCGCGATCCTGGGCAGTTGTTGTGCTAAACCAGGAAATTTATTTAGCAAATCCGCAAGGATGAAAAGTAGGTCAGTGGGTTCGGCAAGATTATTTCCTTGTCTATTGTATTGTGGATGGTTACTTTGAGGTGGTTTTCTGCGAAATTTAGCCTCACTTTGTGCTTAAACTTCTGTTTCGCTCGCTTTGGGAGGCGCCATCTGGGGACGTGGAGCGTTCGTAATTGCTTGAGCAAATGTATAATTTTCGTTTATTTTGCTGCTAGTTAAGGGTTTTGAATTTCTAAAGTTTGTAGTACCTTTAGGAGGCTTAGGGTAGCTCGGACAGAGAGCCCAGGAGGCCATATGGCCGTGGGTTTCACAGTTGATGCATAGAGGATTGGATTGCTTTTCTTTTATGCTACAATCTCTTGTGAAGTGTGGCTCTCCACATTTAAGACATCTGGGTGCCATTCTGCAATTTTCGGATGAGTGGTGAAACTTGTTACAGTTGTAACATTGAGTCACACCCCTTCCTCGATATCCCTCCACTTTAACTGCCATATAGCAGATGCGGACTAAGTTGAAAATTTATTTTGCGGCCTTTTCGGTTCTGGGCAACGTAACGAGAAAGACGGGGAGAGGTCGTTTTGTTCTGCGATTATGCAGTTGTGTGACCTTATCAACCTCAAAACCAAGGTCTTTTAAATCTTCCTGGATGTCGTTTGTTGCTGTATCTCGAGGAAGTCCTTTTATACAAATTTTAAGAGGTCTTCCATACACCGGTTTAATTATGTAATATTCGTAGTTAATATTTTGTAGTGTGCTATTTATTTCTCTATATTCACTTTCAGTATTAGTATATAGCTTTATATATTCGCCTGAAAGACGAGTACGTAGGTTTGGGAATTTTTCGGAAAGCGTTTTTAGTTTTTAGTTTAGCTCTATAGTTTTTTGTAATTTTGAGTATGATAGGGGGTGGTAGAGAGGGTGCATTCGGTATCTGTACCGTGATTAGTTGTTGTATCTGCATAGCGGGCGAATCAGAAGTTTCGTTACTAATATTATTTAATCCTTGAAATCTGTTATTTGTGATTAATAAGTTTTGCGAAGGATTTTGAGTAGAATTTATTTTGGCAGTTTTTCTCGTTGGAGGAGAGATAAAACCATTTTCATCTTTTATCTTAAATTGTTTAGAAGTGGAAGGTTTTGGTGATAGATTAAGATTATGGTTCTGACTAAGATTTAAGCTTAAGTGGGAGTGATGGGGACAGACGTTTATCTCACAGGGACCAATAAATTGAAAAGCACTTACCATTTGGTCTCTTTTTCTTTCCAGGATCTTGAGTTCGTTTTTTTTTTCAATCTGATACAGTTCAGTGTCCTCGTATTGCCGGTACCTTTGTATAATTTATACCTTGAAAATCGAATGTGACGTCACATAGAAAGTTCTCCAATGTTTCGTTTCTATTCTAGAAATTTCTTGACGAAACTAGATTTTACTTGATGCCAATTTTTGTCGCTAATGTCGTCACATTTGTCACTAAGTCGCCAAGTTTTTCGCCGCCGGGAGTCGAATTCCTGCTTTTTCCTTTGGCGTCCAGATAACCTGTTAACGTCTCTTAGCAACCATACGATCAGTATTGCTGGGCAGCAACATTTCATATTTGTAACGATATTAACATATAGACTTAACATTCTCCAATGTGTTAAATATGTAGATTTATTCACATTATTAATGATTTTATGTGAGATAGTTTTATTAAGCAATGTTTAGTTATTTTCTCATATATTTCAGTTCTATGGGAAGCAAAATATTAAGGAATCTTAAGAAAAATATAGTCTAAATATATTTTTTTAAGAAAATTCTATTATATTGAAACCAATATTGTACTACTCTTGCACTACAGAAAAACTATTACATCATTTTGAAACATTTTAAATAAGTCAATTCAATATAAGATGTTATCTTCAACCGTAACATATCTAATGATTTAAAATAAATTGGATCGTTCCTAAAATAAAATAAAAATGCTTGTATCAATAAAAAATAAAGGAAAAAAAATATCCTTTAAAACAGTAATTATATTGCAAAAATTAGAATAGGTTTTGATCAATATTAATTGAAGAGATTTTTTTTTTCATTCAACTGAATTGATTCATCTTAAAAAAGTAGAAATAAGTTATTGAAGAAATTGTACTTTATGATTTTACTAACATTGTTACCTTAGTAGAATAAAAAAATTGTATTACTATCTAGTAAATAATACTAAGCAACTCATCTCGATGAAATAGCTTTGTATGGAAAATAATTCTAAAATATTTAATTAAACATATTTTTCTTTAAATTAAATTTTTCAATTTGTTTTTAAAAAGAAGAATGTAATAATATATACTCTAATAATCAACAAAGTAATGTTGGGATTTTTTTTAAATATTCCTTTTGTTTTACATTGTATTTAACACAAGAATTCTCTGGAGATATGCATACATGCTTGTATTTTACGTTTCATATGTTTATTTATTTCTTTCTTATAATTCTGGCATACAGTTTCGTCTCTATATTTCTGTAGTGATTATACGAATATAATTCACACTCACACATACAGAAGAAGTTCATTTTTTTCCTTTCTCGCTGATCATATAGGTTGGTGAAAGAACATCTCGAAAATATGCTGATATATATCCTTGCTACATTCCAGTGGGAATAAATAATAATCGAAAAAGTATATAATCATGAGCAGAATTTTTGCAGCCTAAAGCAACGTTTCTATATATGTGTAACATTTTTCCAGTTTTTTGACGACAAAAAGAAGTACCATTTGACGATACAAGTTCTTCAAATGTTAATAATTTGCTCTTTATATTTTTCAGATACAAAAGAAGGGTTTTTTTTTACTATCATTGCTTGTTTCATATAGAATAATATGCCATCAGTATGGTATAGTAAAAAAGGTTTTTATTTAATAGTTAAAAGATAGAACGTTTATCATTACTTAGTGATACAGTAGGAAAACTTATAATTATAATGAATTATATATATATATATATATATATATGATCCTTTCCACTTATTCTTTCTTTTTCTTAAACGTTCATTCATACTTTTTTTTTAATTTTTTTGTCCGCAGCGTTGATTTATAACAGTCTATTTTTATTTAATATTATCTTTCATCATTCTCTTTTTACATCTCTAGAACTTTCAAGATAAAAATTGTTATAAGTGTTCTATAATGGGTGTGAAGTGAAAATGAATAAATTATGTTTTCTCTTCTGTGTACGTGTGTCTTCTAGGAATAGAGACGAAATCCATCTTTCTTTTACACCAATGATCTTAAGAGCTCTCTAGGGTGTATTTCTTTCTTGACCAACCTTTCGATTAGAACAAATTTAAGAAGAAAAATGCTTCATTTCAGACGAGGAAATGATTTTTTTTGCAGGGAGAGCTCGAATATATGTGATAAACTTTCAATGGACCCTTAGATATATAATAGAAAAGAAAATCAGTGTTTTCTTTATCGGTTGATTTAAGAAAATTGAAGCATTTGTTAGCTCAAGTTGTTACATAACCGTATTTTCAACTTGATGGGATGGAAGACTTTAATATTTAATTTTGGCCCCTTTTAATGAAATTGCGTTTCAGAATCTTATAAACGAAGTTCCAAGAAACAAAAAACATATTTTCATTAGAGAGAAATATAGAAGTTTAATTGTTTCTATTACATTTAAAACAAAACATTTTCATTGTTATTGTTATTGATCGTTCATAGACTCAAAATATACATAGTAATATTTCAACTTTCTTATCACAACTCTAAGCTCTTATATGATGAACTCTATTTGGTTTCATTCTTCATTCAACTATACATATGTATAGCTACATATGTATGTCAACAATATATATATATATATATACATATATATGATGTATTTCACAATAAAATAAAATTCGTAGCCAAAATTGTGAAATGCACTGGTGCAAAATAAATTTGTTTAGACTTAAATAAATTAATAAATGTGTTCTTTGAATAAATGTTAAGTATTGAGTAAATTACTTACTAAAAAAGTTCGAAAACTTTTTATTCAAATATATTAAGTCAATCTGATATCCCTTTCCATTTATGAAGTGAAAGGAAACCACATATTTCTTGCATTTAATAATATTTGTTACATATTATAATTTTTGTCGTTTGTAGTATTGGTCTATAAGTATATAAAATGAATACCTCTGGAGTTAAGTGAAAAAAATTTACTTAACATAGTTTCCATATGCACACGCTGCATTCTCTTTAAGCAAACTGAGTCTTATTGAACCGGATGGTAACTGGTAATGAAAAATTTATTATAAAATAAAAAGTGTATATATTACTCCAGGTAATTTCTTTATAATATTCTGTGCCTTTCGTTTAACATTTTTACATTCCAGTGATTTTGCCAACCGTGTTAAACCATCTTTACCTAAGATAATTATTTTCAGATCAGAATTTATCTTCTGCTTCTGAATCACAATAACTGTTTTAATTTGTCAAAAACAGCTCACATTTACTTGTCTCTAACTTTCTCCTATGCTTCGTTTGATTTTTCATCATAAAAATCCTTTTCTCCATCCCTAAATATAATTTTTTGCGTGGTTTTCAACTTTTTGGGAATTTTGAAATCTAAGTATTGCGTTGAACTCAAATTTATTCGAAATTCTTTGAGGTGAAAAACTGAAACGAGGATAGCATAATAAGCCGCGTGCACCTGACAGTTTCAGAGTTTTGAAGGAACAGCAAACGTGGGACCTCCTATTGCTGAAAAAAAATAATGACAACATTCTTGAATGAAACGTAAGAAGTCAGAGACTTCATTTTACAACGGAATGAGCTTTATTACAGATTGGATAATTTACTTATTTCTGTGGTGAAGACATCAAATATTTATACATTTATATACTGTAAAGTGTTACATTTAATTTAATTTGAAACCAAAGGGCTATAACTTCTTTTCTTTGGTAACAGCTGATCTTTAACGTTAGAATTAGTTTTATAAATATCCTGCATTATTGGTTAATATTTTCTTTTCTTAAAATATTTATTGCTTTTTAAAAGTGAGCAAATAAATAGATATTACCATTGTCATAAAATTTCACTTCTAAGTGAACGAACCCCATCTACAGTGTTTCCAAACATTTATCTAAATATATTCGTTTTTTTACTCGCTTTATTTCTGTAGAATATATCAAATTTTCCTTCCTAGTTTATAGATACACATCCATATTATTTTTAAATCCGATAGTTCAGACAATTTCTGGTCAAGATATATTTAAAATACCCCAATTTTTTCATTCTCACAGGACAAGAAGACATTTCTCATTTTTATAGCATGGTTCACTTCTTCGCAGCAACGTTCATTTAAAAAAACTACAGAAATTATTCTGTATTAAATTTTTGTTTATCGATTACAAGCTCCATACAAGCTATATTTATATATGCTGAGTGCCTTTTTATTGAAAAGTACTTTCTTAATCTCACAACTTACACCAATTTCAGATAGACGCAGAAGAAATGGCTCTATATTTTCCACTTCTAAACTTTAGACACACGCAGACAAAAAGTCGCCCGATACGAACTAAATGGCAGGGTCGCTATTATCGGCTAATCATAAAAGATGGTATCAGAAGAAAAAATAACTCTTAAAATATTCCTCTCTCGATTAGATTACCCACGGTAACGACTTTCGATAGAATTGGAGGAAACCGGTATCGGCCTGTTTTGCGAGACAAGTCTATTAATATGTCTAAGATGGATCTTGTGCTATCTTTTTCGGAAAAATTTCAAATAGTGTACTAACGAGGATGTCTGAGACACTTTTGTCACGTGTACCGTATAGATACACTTTGGCTCCTCTTCTGAGCTCCTGTATGTTGATTGGTCTTGGACAAAAGTAATGCAGTTCACTTTTGAATAAATAGCTTAGTTTTCCAACAACATGGCTAAATTGATAGATACAATTAAATTTTATTTTCTCCATCACGCAAATATGCTATAAATACATTAATTGTTAGTGGAAAATTTAATAAATATAGGACAAATTACGTAATTATTATTTAATCTCTAATGTTTAAATATCTCGTGACCATGATCAATAGGCTTCTTAGGTAATTACAAAACCAGCTTTGCTATTTACAACACAGCTTAGGTATTTACAAAAAAGTTAATAATTAAAAAATAAATTGCTTCTAAATCTAAAAATGGAATTTTCGTTTCATGCATTTAATAATTTTAATATATAAGTTTCTGAATTTTATAACAAATCGTTTTCAAAGACGCTACATTCCAAGTATAATTTGATAGTAATAACAGTGAAAGTATGAGAAAAATAAATTTGTTTTCAAACTCAATATTGAAATGAATAAATGTTTATTTTAATTTTTTTTTAAAACAAGAATAACCATTTTCCTGTATTTCTTTTATTTGGGATATTATATATAGAGAGATGTGAAATGGAAGTGATAAACAATCAAATAAAACTGCAAGTAACTTTTAATATAAATTTAACTATCAACATGGCGAAATATTATTTTTCTCCTTCCATTATTTCTTCCTTTGTGTGCCTTGGAAATAGTATGTTGGTTAAAATATACATGAAGCATTTATTACAAACAATATAAAATTAATGAAATCATTATATCATTTAATTTTTAATAATTAATATACTTTTAAAAAAATGTGACCTTTGGTTCTGAATAGTTCAACCACTATTGGCTAATTTTCACTATCTAAAATATTTTAAATAACTTAATTTTAAAGTTATAACTTAATTTTTATTTACTAAAGAATATCGACTTATTCTTTATGGATCCTCAAGCTGAGATCTAAGGCCTTTAGATCTTAAGCTTTATTAAAGTAAATTATACTAAAGGCTCTTATATAAGTAATTTTTAAAAAAATTCACCAAAAATTTAAACAACTATTCAGAATCTTTTTATTTCAAAAAGTGAAGAAAGGCTTCAAAAATAGCTGTTCTTAATTACTCCATAAATAAAAAAAAACTAAGTTTCAAAAAAAATTGCAGTGCAATTGATAAACAACTAAATGAGACTTTGAAATTTCTTCCTACAATTTATATACATATTACTCATGCGTTTTATCCCAAACATCTCTACGGGCGTATCATATAAATTTGAATTATTGCTAAGAAATATCCGACTTATATGCATATAATTTATTCAGCATATTAAATTATTCTTACGTGAATTATCTAGTAAATGTATGTTGATTTGTTTGGTTTCTGGCAATAGTAGATTGAAATAGCCTGCAGTAAGGAGGAGGAAGAGCTCTATCTCCTCCCCCGAGTTCTAAAATGACATCCGTTAAAAGACCAAGAAGCATTGTGAGAAATGTGTGACTCTGAATTGTATCATGCTGAGAAATACTAAGCGTAATAAATAGAAACTAAATGTTTCTATCCGATTTAATTTAGTAATAATTAAAATAATTACGATACTCTGGGGTAATAATGAAAACTTTTCAACGCTGTAGGCTATTTCAATCATCAGCTTCCTGAAACCAGAACAATAAGCATTAACATTTGTAATTTACAATATTACGTGCGTATAGATTAATTAATACATAGAGTTATCACTTCCAGATATCCCGGTCGCATATTCTTAATGAATTTAAACTGTAAGATGTCTTCTAGCATGCTTTATATTTACATTCACCGTTAGACGAAAGAAACAGCAACCTCTTCTCTCAATATCTATTTTTAGACTGAGGACTGGAGAATGTAGACCTCAACTTATTCAGGCGAAACATTTATATTCTCTTCAAGAGCTACAGTTTTGGTTTTTTTTCTGAAATTTCTGAGGAAGGAAAAAGTCTAGAAAATTAATTAGGCAAGACAGCAACCCGACCTCGGACGCGACACCTGTGAAGCCAGGAAGCAGGAAGTGCCGTAAATATGTCCCATTTTTCCGAGAGACCACCCTGATATATCAAGTTAAAGTGACGTAAATCACCTCTCTTAACGGTCCTCTGCCTACAGAGAAAGTCCTGTTGGGACGACCATCAATGTCAATGAGAAAGAAGCCAATGACGGATGCGATTGTTTAGGTTATTTTTAGCCCTTTAGATGTGTACCTGACTCGACGAGGTGCTATTCTTAGGATCATGATATAATAGGATGTGGTTTATTATGTATCCTTGGCTTTTCTTTAGAATAAGTTACATAATTATCGTTACGTAAGTTCTTCATGAGTTCGCTGTGGTTAATGATGTAATCAAACAACCCGAACACTGTAATAGAATAAAATTCGTATTGGATAATAATGATAAAGTTAAAAGACATTTTTATATAATGCAAAATATATTTATACTGTTAAATTCGTGATTTGTTTTATTAAAATAAGAATAATGAATTTAGTTGTTAATCTGATAACTGATTTAGTTAGGCTACTAAGGATTAAAATAACTTAAATTCACTCGACGTAAATATTCTTTGTTTATACAATCTATAACTTTTATGTAGTATTTTATTTCTTTGGTTAAAAACATGTAAAAGTAAGGTATATTTTAAAGTTTGATTTCTCAAATATTGTGGTGCATTTATTTATTATTTTTCATTTTTAACCCTTTGCAGTTAATAGAATAGTATATATTCTGATCAGGTTTTAATGTTACACTGTACAAAGATGAATTACACTCGTCATGTGACTGAAGTTACTGTTGAGCAAGATGAAAATAATTTAGTCAAAACATTCTATAATATTGAATCTATTGTTACTGTATTCCCTTTTTATAACTTGAGTAAATGTCACACATCATCATCCCGTGATTTTTACCGTTAGAAATAATATATTAAGTCACAAAAAAAATTTGTTTGTCAATCAAATGTTTGTTTTTAGTATTTCGTTCTTGTCCCATTGCGGTGCAAACATCAAAATATTTACGAGTATACATTAAGTAAAAATTATGTTGTGAAATAATCACCGAAATGCAAACTGGAAATGCAGACTTTGAAGATCGAAATGATTGAATTAATTCATCATTTTGAATATTCCGCTAAGAGGTTTAATATTATTTTAATTAAAACTCTGTGACAAATTATAAAATGAAATATGCATTTTTCAATAAAAATTAAGTGGCCTTTTCGTGCAAAATGATTTATGATGAAATAGTTCCAGAATAGGTTAATGCCACACTACAACCATTTAAAATTTGTATCATTTCTGACATTTTAAATAGAATACTGTTCCGTTTCTTACACCCTATTATTTTCTATCCGTAATTGTAAAACTGCATAGCCAGAAACAACGCAAATAAGAATTAAAGAAGCATAGAAATGCACATATTGAAAAAATTAAAAAAGTGAAAACATTAAAACAGTTTATAAAAAGCGTATTATTTTTTTATATCTACATAAAGTTTAAAATACAAATGAAACAAAAAACAATTATGATAAAAGTTAGTGTTTCCTTTTTTACGTAAAGAATATAAAAGTATTTTCTTAAATCATGGATCAGTTAAGGTACAATATAACAATATTTCTTAAGGAATTATTTTATCAAACATATAACTATCCAATGTAATATTTTTAAGAATATATATGCCTTGTGTTATGCAATTCAATTTCTTCTGTTTTGCTTACTTTAAAATTAGAAATACATTTTCATGCTCCTCAAATTCCATGAGCTTGCAAATGCAATAGCAGAAAAAGCTGTTCTTTGAAGTTCCCCACGGAATTCCTAAGTCATTTTCTTTCCCATTATGCTACCAAAAATATCAATTATAGAAGAGTTCATGCGAACTAAAGTTACAACAAACACTGAGGAAGAAATTCCAGATGGACAGGAGAACTCATAGGAATTTGAAATATATGTATATGTATATGTATATATATATATATATGTATAACTATATGTAATATATATATGTATATATATATATATATATATATATATATATATATATGTATATATTTGAGGGAGAAATAAATAATAGATGTATCATAAATGTAATACATACATATATATTATATATATAATAATATGTATGTATATAAATATAATAACTTAATAATATAACATAATAATATGTATGTATATAAATGTAATAATATATAAATATATATATATATAAAATAAAGTTACCACCATTAAATAAAAACTTGATTTTTTTTTTTACTTAATTTTATAATCTCTACTACGCTTCTATTCAAAAATGAAAACTGCCCTAGCATCTCCATTTTTCGGATGAAGATGCCTCGGACTCAATCGATACTAATTCACCTATCGATGATACTTGAGATCATGCAGGGAAATTGTTCTTAACGAGGTACCTCACCGTAATTCAATTTTTTCTCCCTCACCCTTCAAATTTTCTTGTTTTCAGAATACCTGGCAACAACTCGAGAATCCCGATCAGGTTTTTTTAACTCCCAGAGGAAAACGACATCTCATCTCAGCAAAAAGTCATATGCGACAGTTTAGAAGGTTGCGATGACAGGGATTTACACGTGACCGAGATACGAAAGCAGCGTTAAGAGAATTCTACGGCATATCACTTTTTCATGACACGACCGTTTAACTTTTTTTTTAAAGTCAGAAATAGTTTAAAAAACCTATTGTGAGGCTATAATTCGTACAAAGCTGCCCCGAGCGAGTTGTATAATTCATGCCCCGAGGTAACAAAAGGAAGCATTATGATTCTCATAGCGTGAGAGACTTTCGGGCAACATTGTTTCTTGGTGATTAACGACCATACAAGAGAAACGATGTAAATAATAAGGCTTATTTTACTTTTACGTAGCAATCCCCTACAAAAGAAATATGTTGTATATATATATATATATATATATATATATATATGTCCCTTGTTGTTTCTTAGCACATTTTGTAACCACGGTACCCTAGTAGTCAAGGTGTCAAACTCGCTACCTGGGTTGCTTCTGCTGAGTCGTGAGTTTGTGCCCTGTTAACACTTAAAATCAGCACCTTAGAAGGTTGATAATTCCTCCAATTCCTCATATTGGCGTGGAGAGGAAGTTAGGAGAGGGAATTGTCAGCTCAGGTGTTGTACTCTTCTCTTGACTGAGACTTCAAATCACGAGGTCCGTCCGTATTAACCTTAGAGTTACTTCTATTGCGACGTTAATAAACCCAAAACAATCCAATCCTAATTTTATGGAGTATTTTTTCATTGTTTTGCAGACAATTTTACACTTCTATTAATTAATCTACAATTGACGTTGGTTTATTAATTATTGAATATTTTTAAGATTAAAAGTATGACATCTGTTCTTCATTTTCGAGCTCATGCTCAATATCACAATCTAATACATTAGACAAACACCACTAAATTCCAATCGAATATACACGAAAACAAAAGCAGGATCCTGCATTTATTCGCTTTGTAGAACATATAATGTCACTCTATATAGAACTTACAATCTTAATTTATGATTTAAATAAGAAATCTATATTACCAGTCCATTCGTTCTTAATTTTACAATTCTCTTCTACAATAATTACGCAGATTATTACTGTCAGTGGATTTTTTTTTCAATCCACAAAACAAACAGAAGAATTTGTAACATATCTTTGATTACAATTCCTTATCCTATATATCCCTTTATTTCCCAGTAACCCTAATTGATTCATATGTAATTATATATAAATCACTTCACTACACTTCCATTTTCATCTAAGGGTCCTAATCACGTTTCATTTTGGTTGGGAAAAAAGTGAAATTTTATGCAAACTAATAAGAGTCCCCAAGTTTAGTGAAGTGAAAATAGAGAACAGCCCAATCTCACATAAGTGGAAATTTTTTTTCTCATTTTGATGAATAATTTAAAATTAATTTTTACAAACTCAGTTGTATGTAAATAGTAAGCTGTAATTCATATATAGTAATTTTATTGAAATATTTTGCTTGTAGTTCTTTAAAGCAATAGTAGAAGTAAATTCTACATTAAAATTGCACAATATTTGATTAGTTTTCCAACTGTTAACTTTTATCTCACAGAAATCGGCAAATGTGCATTTAAGCCCATATAACACTAAGATAAATTTATAAGCCACATTTTGTTTCAGAGTAATAACTGTATGCTTTTGAAAAAACTGTATATTTTAAAATATTATTTATTTTTTTTTTTCATTTTCTACATATATATGTAGGAAATTACTTAAGCTATTCATAAAACTTGCATAACTTTAAACTTAAGAATGCTTTGTACTTCGTTCAGTTACGTATTGCTCCATCAAGTGTCCATTACAAATCAGACTGCACGTTGGAATAACAGTCCACCGTTATACGAAAGACTCTATGGATTTCACGGTAAAGGTCAGCTTTTTGTCTTCAGGAAAACCAATGTTGTGACGAGCTATGTTTTTCTCTTATTTCACATTGTTTAATTGCCATTTCTTTCCCCACTACGTTTTATCCTGTCTTTAAAACATAAATCTCAGCTTTCGCCCTTTTTTTATCTTTCGGACAAACATAAATCTTCGTTTCTGTTGTAACATAATCAAGTTTGAAAGTTTTGCAATAAAATCGTGTCAAACCATTACCTTAAAATAAGAATTCACCGAAGAGTATAAACAAAGGGAAGAGAAACGGATGAAAACTAAAGCCAATCGATGTTTATATATTATAATCGAAAGTTAGAGTCTACTGAGAGAGAGGTAAATACATGATGGTATGTAAAATAAATTTTGAGGATTATTTCGTTATAAAGAGCAGAGAATAAATTTAACGATTAGGAATATTTATACTCATATTCAATCAATATTTAAATTTTCTTAAAATCCTAAAATATAATTAATTTTCAGAATTTATTATAAATGGAAGATTACAGATAATTTTAAATTAAACCATAAATAAAAATAATTGAAAATGAAACCACAAGCAAGATGGAATTATTTTTGAAATTTAATAAAGAAGAAATTATTCCGCTATTTTTTAAAAGGAAGTAAAATAATTTTATATATCATTTATACAATAATTTATTTCTAGTTAGATTTAAACTCATTTAGTGCTTTGAATATATGACTAGATTTATAGAAAATACAGTGCCAACTCGTCAAATTTATTTTAATGAAAAAATCTTAACATTTTCTCCTGTAACACAATTTGATTTTTTTTTTAAATTTATTCGTCTTAAAGATTAGATGGTATCTATATAAGTTTTGACCCACTATCACGGGCAAAGGATATCATTCATACTCATAAATATAAACAGCATTACACCACAACATTAAGTGAGTATATATGGACTAAATAACTGTAAAATTTAATTTTAAAACTAAGTTACATTATATATATTTTATAGAATAAAAACCATACATGAAGATGCAGAAAAAATTTATATATTTGAGATTAAATAGAAAATATGACTTAGACCAAATAAATCCATATACTTAAATAAATCCATATACTAAATAAATCCATATAAAATATTTCTGTGTTTCATATGAGTAATCTGTATGCTTACCAAGAAATTGTTAGTGCAATATATATATATATATATTCGATATAAATAGTCTATCTTATAATAGTAATACCTATATATTTCACAAGAAAAATTTTTTTCCCTCGTTCGTAAATTCGACATGTGAAATTTTTTTCTATTCTGCTCAATTCAAATCTTCCATTGTTGACAAATGTTCCAACTCGTTAGGGATTTAGATTCTTTCTCCTTTCTCCGAAGAAGTAGTGAAATATTTCTTCTTCTTGCCTTCCTTATGAGATAATCCTAGGGATGTAATGAGAATCAGGATCGTTAACTTTCGCGAGTTCATTCTAATAACGTTCTTTTTTGGAACTATTTATGAGTTTAGGAAGTTTGCAACTTTCGTCGTTTCAAGTAGGGAAATTTAGAGCGTTATTTTGCTTCCTGATGTATTTCGTCATTGAAGAAGTTGAAAGTTAACATTAACTTACCGATACCAAAAGCGTACTTTGTACAGGTAATTTTTTAAAAAAATACATTATACATGCTTGTAATCATTATACATATATTAATGCGCATTTATGCTGGTTTGTATATTTGCATGCGTTGCATTCAAAGTTATATTTTAACAATAAATCCTAAAATATAAATATAACAATAGTTATTAATATGTAACTGCTGTTATATATAACAGATAACATATATTATTATGTTATATATAATAGTTTCAAAATGCTTAGCTACGCATACAAATAACATGACATTATGCCTTAACAATTCTTTTTTTTTTTTTTTAAACAT